>DWPA01000573.1:0-23612 GCA_018251375.1 Calpodes ethlius
ATGTGTTAAATATAAATATATATGATAAATTATTAACGGCGAAATTGGTAGTGACCCTGCCTGCGAAACGAGGAATCCTGGGTTCGATTCCCGTCCGGGGCAGAGATTTACGTCACATAAAAATATTTGTTATTGTATCATGGGTGTTAGTGACGTGTTAATTGTGTTGTCCATGCCTCCCGGGACACTGGGAATCCTATTGCGGGGGTATGAATATGTTAGCGTTTAAAAAAATATATATAATAACAAAAAAACATTAAGCACTTCAAAAAAACAATATTCTTTCCATCACAAACAACTAGTTCTCCACTTATATATTTTTTTTTATTATGGAGACTGTCACTGAGCGACCAAATTGTCTCATAAAACCACATATAGAACAATCACACGGCAATACATATACCAATACAAAACAATAATTAGAGCACTATATAAAACAAAACACTGTACTAATAAACTGCCAATTATAATTAAAGCTCAATTTTTTTATATATAGTACAAAACGATAATGCACTTCCGCTATATTTCTTTACCCTGGTCGGTCACGTCCGTTCACTGAATGCAGGAAGGTTCTTCATTACGTCGTCCTTTGATTCCATCGAGCGCGTCTGGCTATGATTAGCTTTTTGGCGAAAAGCTATCCACATTCAAACGTTCCTTTTAATAAAGTGGCCAAGTTTAATGCACATTTTAAAAATGATATGCGTTTTATTTATAGATTTATAACAATTATTGAAATCTTGTTATTGTTTGGTTTTTATCTCGTTAACATGATCTTTCAATTGGGAGAAACTTATGTTCAGCAAAGATTTTTTACATTTAAAATATTTTTTTAATAATGATATTTCATTAAGATGTGAGTGTTACAGTAAATACTTAGTGGTTTTTATATTATAATTATAGACAAAAAAAAAACCATCCAAGAGGGTTTTCAAATTTTAACGCTACAACTAAGTATTATACTAAGTAGTAAATAAGTAAAGTTATAACAAAAAAACCTTTTAACTAATAATCGTCTATTATTTGAGAATTAAAAGTAATATTTAGCTTTATGAATGCTTCATAAAATTCAAATAACAATTTCATGATTACTCCAGTACCTATTAAAAGATATTTCAAATATTCTACCTTATAAAAAAATTATAAATAATTAAACAAATACGAAATTGCGCACCCTCAACAACTGTGGGTACTATTTTTGGATCGCAGCTTTCTCTAAGAGTCCCTGCAACATTAAAGCCGATCTTGGCTCGACCACTGCCGAGCCCCCGGCACATTACACATACCGCCATCCTATTTGGATGTATTAAAACCCTGTGGCCAGACGCCCTCTGCCTCACTGAGTGTATTCTGAATTTGAAATTTTGTTTGAGCTGCGCCTCAATGCATAGTGATTACGCAGCGCCCCGTGAATACTTTTTGTACTGAGCGCACATTACGTTCGTTACTGCCGTATTGAATTGTCATTGAACGCAAACATTTTGCATTTTAGCACTGTGAGCCTTTTTGCTGATGTCGGTTTAATAAATGAGCAGTTTTGCCGGCGACTTTAATCGCTATCGACTTTGATCAGTATTTTTAGTTAAATTAAATGTTTATAATATCATGTAGGTTTGTATTTATAAATCTGCGTGATTTTAATGTTTTACTTGTTGTTTATGATGTATTATAACAATAATAAAATCTGAAGAACTCTTTTCTATTTGACTTACCTAACCTAACCTAATCTAACTGTTTGTTATAAACGATTAGAAACTTTTTAAGTATTATTATACGCGTGTAGTTTTCGAATCTAATTAACAATTATTGCATAACAAGATACATAAAAAAATGATTAACTATTCATCTAAGACCTTGTCATGAATCATGGTGACTATAAATGTAATCCATATGTAATTTTTATCGAAATTTGTATCAGAGACGGCATCATACTAAGTCAAATCTTTGCACATGTGCAAATAAAATAAAAAAAATATATAGACTACTTCATGATAACATTCTAGTATTAGTATTATTAAATCAGATAGTTACGAACATTGACTCACAAACAGTACCTCTTTATAATTGAAACAAACACAAACACTTGAAAGCCGAGAACAAACATTGATCTATCTATCTCCGTAAATAGATTCGTTATTGCTGCCTTTTGTAACATTACTAAATAACTTAAAGATTGAGATAATATAATTAAATCTGTATACATTCGTGTATCAAAGTAAGGAGTTAATTCCATTAGTTACCGTCAACGGCCCTCATAGAGCATACTCAAACACGTGTATTGCACATTGCAGACGACCACCATAAACAGACGCACTGTTTAGATTGAATTATTAAATAGTTATTTTCAGGGAACTGTTTGTGTTCTCAAGCAAAGGTCTCACCAAAGTCATTTATAGTTACTTATATTCAAGACTATTTTATAATTAACTATATGTTTACACGCGGCTTCACCTAAAATAGAAGAACAATAAAAAGGTTGTCGATTCATTTCTGTATTGGTTGCTTGACAACGCTTTGTTGTTAAATACTTCTTCCTACAGTAATGAAGTATATTTTCTCGATGAAAAGTTTAGTTTTTTCAGCTATCTCCACACCGAAACTCATACCATAAGTTTTCTCCGTTACGCCTTGAAAGGACGACAAACAAATAAACACATATGTACACGTGTATGTGTAGTATTTGATAGCCAATTATTCATTTTTCTTATCAATTAATCATTAATTAAGTATTGTGTGTGATCAATTTATTCGCAATAACGTGGCTTTTGGGTAAACCAATTAAAATTTTCGATTCGTATAAATTTATCTCAGTGACACCTTGTAAACGTTATCAATAAACGCCGAATGTCCAAATTAATGTGTAAAATTATTTGGCAAAGTTGACACGTGAATTTTTAACAATTCATTATTTTTTCACAACTATGCTTCAGCGTAATTAAAAAGGAACAATGATTAAAATCCAGTTATAATTTGGGATGATTTTTATTTTAATATTCCTACTTATTTACAATAAAATACAATATTTCATAACTCACTATCGATCTTTAATATACAATGACTGTTTTAAATAAATACATTTACAATATTTACAAATAATACACAATATTTCTACGTAGTGTCTTAAGTAGTCAGTCATTTTCGAACAATACGTGTATAATATATTTTAATCTCTACATAAATTCTTATTCAGTGATCAATTGTAATTAGCATTCGAATATTGTGACTTGACTTTGAATTTAAACATGGTATGTGAGATATCGGAAAGCATTAACAACGCGTACAACAATATTATTGGCTATTAAACTATGTTTCAAACACTAAACTTTTGCTACCGATGACTTATTAACACGCTATACCTCTATCTACTTCTAACAATAAATATCTGACATATTCATTTATTTAACAATACTATATTATTTACAAGCTCATTGTTTTATCACATTTAACAGGTCCGCATCACACGGAATTATTAACTAGAAACCACTGCACTTAAATGTCAATAGGGTCGCCAAACAGACTTGTGCGTTGATATCGTGCTATTGCTAATCTTCGTCGACGTCGGACTCGTGGACAATACCCTAGTAGTACGTTGAGTAGGTGCTTTTAGCTCGTTACGATGTCGCGGTCGATCGGACACAGTCGAATCCGCTGCTTGGACTTGCTTCATCTCTTGTAGCTCAACGTTAGCCGGTCGAGTCGGATGGAACGCTGATTTCACTACTTCGATTGGCTCTTCGTCTGACTCGTCGGATATAGTAGCGTCATGAGTGGAGTTCACTTCTGATTTGGAATCCGCTTTTGATCGCGGACTCGCGTTAAGAATACTTCTCGGGCTTCCGCTCTGCCTACTGCTCGTCGGAGATAATCTCGCGCTCGATGTGTCCATTGAGGAAACATTGCTTTGTAAATGTCTCAAAGCATCGTAAGGATTCATACCGTTTTTCAAAGATAGCTCCGTAGGCAACGACTTCAGAGCCAGTTCCGCTGGATGAGTTGCGAATGGTAGAAGTCCATTTGGAGGTAAAAATGCTCCAGGGGAAGGAATCAACCCCGCCGGTGGTAGATTAGCCATCGCCGGAGGGAATGGAAAAAGTTCAGCCCCTGGCAACGTTACGGTTGGCGTGGTGATGGGTGCAGCTCCACCTGTAGACAAACAAATTCAAGTTTAGTTATTGAATTTACATATGTAACATCATGCTCTTTGCTACTTTCCTCCGATATCGCAACATGACGTAATATGAAGAACGTGTCCCTAGGGACAGCTCAGGGCTCGCGGGCACTCTGCCGATTCCCTGAACAAGGAGGGTGCATAATCGTACTAAGGATAATGTACAATCTGTAGGCGTTTAAAGGCGGCTTCACCAAAAGGGATGTTTTTTTAGTGCGATATTGGGAGGGTGAGGGTGCAATATTTATTTATCCGAATGCGACGTCGTTCTTTACGATCGAGACACGACATTCCGGCGTAATTCGGACGGATATGTCTCCTTTGCGCGGTGCCTGGCATTAGCGATGCGAGGCACGCCCGTAGGTGCTGCCGTCGACACATGTGTGCGGTACAAAGCCGGTTCCATCGCGATAAGGAAGCGCGCTATCTCTGCTCCGAGTGGACAAAGAGGGCTCGAAACGTGAAATTTTCATTAGTAGCTGTGTTCAAAAAGTTCTTGTAGCACCGTGCTTTGATTCTCGATAGCGTGTAAGAGAAGCTGGCGCATAAAAAGGACACGATGAAGGCGTAGATTGGGCCACAAAGAGCTCGGAGGTGGTGCGACGCTCTGATATCTTTTGCACTTTTTATATTTGCAGCAGTGGCAGTGCGCAGACCACTTTAAAAGGCATCGGGGTGGGTGGGGTTGTAACTAGGGGGTAATTTGGTGAGGTGGGGGCCAATATCGGCGTCGCGCCTGATTGAGGTGATCCCGACTGGTGGATTTGATTTTGCTTTTCTCTCGAAATTATTTTTAATTAAGCATGACCTACGGTATACGAGTATTGTTCGGTATGATCAAACGATGTCGTTTTTTAAAAATTTTACTCTAATAGTCTACGCGAAATGTAGAATTGTCGGTATTGGTGTTCGAGATACGTGCGTAACTCAGTACGTAATGGGCGTGAATATAGACAAGCAAAGTTTTGCAAATCTCTCTGTTGAAATGAAGCCGGAGTACGTTTAATAAAAGTCGGTAGGTGTTTGAGTACAACGCTCCTCGCGTTTCAGCGTCGGAAACAAAAAGTGGCTGGTGGCGCGGTCGCCTACATTGGAATAAAATTGACTCCACACTCTCTCGAACGTGAAGGCGGTGCTTTTTGTACGTTTTCTGTTCTGAACCCCCTCGTCCCCCGGCGAGGGAACTTCAGCGGGTGGTTTTGCTTCGGTCGGACCGGTGTTGTTTTGCACCGCTCAAGAGGCGCTTCTTTTATTTGAGCCGTTTTTGCGTTGTACGGCCTTGAGGGTGGTTCTGCTGCGAGCAACATGTTTTCGAGTGTTGTTTGCTAAATCGGGAATTTTTAAATTAACGAACGCCAAATAATTCGAGCGATCGGAACTTTCAAAGGAATCGGATACTAGGAGCGAACGCTCTAAATCGACGTTTTGGATTTATAGAAGCTTCGTAGTTTTATTAAGTATCACATTCTGTGCACGAAATACATTGTGATATATAATATTTTGCCGTGTGTAGAAATTTTAATTTCTTAATTTAAAAATGCTTAGGCTAGGAAAATATTCACGTCTAGTATATAATATACTCGTAACTATAAATCAATAATACAATACCTTTTACGAGAGCAGCTGGATCTCTCAATTGTGGAGGCCTGAAGTAGTCAGCCCAGGCATAGTTGAGGTACGCTGCGTCCAACCATCCAGGGTTTAACAAGAATGGGCTGAACGCGCCAGGATGTCCATATCCATAATCTAGAACAATACAAAAGTTTTTTTAATTATGAATCACAGATACATTCAGACTATATGAAAATATATTGTTTATATTAACATTGAATAAATTAATTTTATTTAAAATTGGTTCGTACTAATAAAAGCTAAGCTATAATTACTAGAAATTACTAAAGGTAGTCCTAAAATACGAAGTAACGAACTCCCAAATAGATTCACGTAACAGAGAACGTTAAGTTTAGTTATAACTTTATTAAACTTTTTCAAATATCTTAAAATTTTAGCAAACATAGAAATTATTATCGAGTTTATAATAGTGTTTTGTTACAATTATCATTTTCGTTTATCATCGTTTGTTATCATTACACGAAAAGTTTTAAGTGCAATTCTTGATTAGGCCCAACATATGACGCATAAAAGCGTTTTAATTTGTGACGTCATAATTGTCAAATTTAGTACTTGAACTTTAAGCATAGTAATTAAGCAGCTTCACGTATACATTAATAAAGCATGTCGATAAATTCGACTAAGAACTATTATACATATATAGAACGTATGATGCCGGGCAGTCAAATCTGCAAGATCGCCGCAATCAGGACTCACAAAGGATAACCGTAAAGGCGGCGACACGCGGCCCGAGGACTGTTTACCGCGTCCGACTATAACAAGGGGCCTGTATACAAAACGAGCCGGTTTACTACTGCAGTTAGCCGGCATCTCTGTGCCATACGTTTTTACGACCCTCCACCGTGACGTTGCTTTCGCCTTTCAGCTAGCGAAACGATTTTTATTTGTTTAATCGATAGCTACTGAAGACGCCACACCGACGTCTATTTCCAGCTTTATGGTGTTTTTAATCCAGTCGCGAGTCAACTGAATCGAGACGATCAGGTGTATCGACATTTTTATTACGGGATTAACTATTTACGAGCACTTTGCTACTTTGTTTTGAATTACGGCAACGCTTAGTGACTCTTGTGAAGTTTAATGTTACACGACTAACAACGAGTAGTTGGCCTAAATTTGGGAATCTAAACAACTTAGTGTTAGCAGCGCTTGTTCTCCAGTAAATAATCAGGTGTGTCGACATTTTTATTAGACGCTAAGAATGTTTGTAAAGATCGCTTTATTTCTGTACACAATCCGTTAGGCCGGGAGATTAGCGAGTGTTTCGGGCGAGCGTTTCCCAAATCGCGGGCATTTTAAATTAAGAACGTGATGGATCGCCCGTCGTACTGTCACGTGGCAATCCGGCAGAAGAACGCCCGGCATCATGGAACAATAATAAGTTAAATGTGGAGCTCGGAAACGGCTGCTCCATTTGTTAATGCCAGTATTCAATTAAATTCAGTTCCCCAACCCTTTACACATGCGGGACTCGGAATATTAACGCGGTAACGAGATCCGTTCTAATGTGGGTACATTCCGAGTATTTTAGATTTGTGTTTTATGTTTCGTTTTGAATAATATGAGCAGTAGGTTAAGAACACAATGATAAACATTACGTAGTTACTAATGTTAAACGTCTTTAAATAAAGATTTTAATGACGATGAAGTTGACGTAATATCGACGTAGGATCTTAAAGACTAAAGATTTCGGCATTACGAGGACAATAAACTGATAAATGATACGACATAAGTGTCAAAACGGGCATTAAATATCCCGAATGAGATGCGAGCGTTTGTTGGTCATAAATTAATGTAAGATATTGGACGCATGCTGAATAAATGGAATCAGAGTGTAAGAGTTATTGCTCATAACCTCGGACGGGGTGGTGACTGTCTCGAGAACAAACACCACATTTTACTGTCGCCACACTGTGGGTTTATTACTTTTGATCGTCTCAACCAATTGTGTTGTAAGATGTTCGTTCGATTTAATTGTAGTATTAATCATAATCACGCTTGATTTGTAACATGTCTTCTTTTGTGAAGTGCTTCATCAGTTTTAGAGAAGTATGTGTCTTGTATGATTAAAATTGTGCGTGATTTAATTATAAAAGAGTTTACGTCTATTTAATTCAGAATATAAGCAAATTATCGATGGTGTGTTATAGTCATAAATAAATGAACGACTGGAACTTAAGTTTCAAGTTTTGGGCAACTTTCGCTACTGTCGACTGCTATGGTTTCAGGGCGTCATTAAGTTGGAAGTAGGGTTGAGTTTTAATCATCGAGCCGCTCCTTCGGTTATGAGGGTCGGCGTGGATGTGGTACGGCAGCAGGGACATAAAATCCATATTTTAGAGGCAGGCGGGTGAACCGGGCAGATCAAACGTGACTTTATGACGCTGCCCCGAGATTGTTTACATCTGTTACGCGTCCGTGGCCGCACCATGAAACTTGGTAACCGCTGGTAGTGCAAGCGTGATATTAAACACTCCGATTGTGCGTTGCGAAGTTTAGGGGCGAGTTTCCGATTGCGAATTAACGGTAGTTGGTCATTTGCTAATTTGTATGCTTAAGAATTATACAATGTTGAATATTAATCGAACTATATTTTCATTTATGTAATTTAAATTCACTGTTTGTATGCGATTTTAATTTTTAAGTTTTTTGACTTATATTTTAATATACTTATATTAACCTATAATGTTCCAATACTTCGGGGTAATTGTTATAACTGAAGAGTGGAATTGTAACAATTAGAATTATCTTACGACTTAATTTGGTAGAAGGAATTTCAACTTTTAATCTGAATAATCAGCTAAGCATTATTATATGAATTTTGAATTGATTATTTATTTCGAATTCGGATATCATATCTAAATTTGACGTCATAAGGAGCTAAAAAGTTTAAAAAATATATGCAATATCTTTAAAGCCTCGATATTGTTATTAATTAATATCGTCATTATTTCTTGTGAATTTCTTCTGTATTTATCATTATTGTTCTTCGACTGGATTTTGTGTTTCTTTTATTATAATCCCTATCTACTTAGTAATAGATCAATTATCATGAACTGTAAAACGGTCACCGTTTGCTCGTTGTCAAATACATCTTAAGTTAATTTTAAATTAAACAAAATATTTAACACTAATAGACACTTCATATTTTATTTTATTGTAACACATCATAACGAAATAATACTTAATCATTTTCGTATTCATAAAAAAACTAGTTAAAGACAATCAAGACAAAAATAAAGTTTTATACAGAAAACAATAAACTCGTTTCCCGTAGAAATTCTGAGACAACCGTCAACATAGACAAGACACGACCAGGAAAATTACTTAACATCGAAAGAAAGGATATATCTGACTTAAAGAAGAATGAAGTTCTAATCCAAATTCCGACGAATAACATCAAATCCCCGAGATGTTTGATAAGCAACAATAAATCACGCAAAAGGATGCAGCCAACAGTGGAGTCGATAGCGTTACACGTTAATTAGTACGCGCAGCCATTACACTGCTTCGGATTGATCGTTATTATCGTTATTACTCGAAACCTTTGATGTTTATGTTCGAGGATGTTAGTTTTTCCGCATACTGTCGTTTTTATTATTGACCGAAGTTTGGGCGCAACGTCTGTTTACACAGACGGTCTCGGTGAACCGTGTAACACGAAAATAGATTTGTGGTGTCAAAACATTTTGATTCTTGGTTGATTTGTATCGTTGCTGTCTCAATTAAGACTCAGTTGTTTGAGAGTTGATGTTTTCTTGTTTGTTTAATGCTTGTACAATAAGATTAAGGAATAATGTCGTTGAACAAATGGTGTAAGACTTAATCTTTTTTTTAAAGGTTTGTAAATAAAGTGCGTATGATTACTTTAAAGATAACTTGCATTTGTTTGTATTTTAGTTAAAGAAAAAATAACATTGTACAAAAAATTCTATAAGTTTAAATTTCGTAAGATTATTTTGTAAAAAATCGGTGTTTGTAACAGAAAAATCTTTTAATCGATAATTGTAACGTCTTATCTTTGTGTTGCCGTGTCCAACTATTATTCTTTGGTTAATTAAATATTCTACGTAAAATTAAGTCGATATAAACGAGGAATTTCTTATTGCCGAACACAGTTATCTTCACCCAGCTCCAACTTTTTTACCTAAATAATTGAACTTTTTTGTAGATAAGTGTACTTCTTAACGTAATGTAATGGCTACATTTGAATTGGGAATTAATGTGATTTATATTTTATAATTAAAGACTTTATTTTTATAAGTATACTTATAAAGAGATCATATTCAACATGTAAGTTGTATATCTTCAGAGTTTAGATTCCCCTGGATGGGAATAAAAGGGACTTATACTTTGCTTTAAATAAGACTGCAAATTTGATATACAAGGGTTTAATAATTACTTTCAAGTTATTTTGAATTCCCACGGTAGGAGATTGAAAAGGATTTATGATGTTGGGAATTGCGGCATTTGTCTGATTCATATGAGCGCAATTACTAACAGTTGCAGGTATGACGAGTAAGTAGAATCATAAACATTACACAAAAGGGATAGGTACGTATATAATTTATTTATTTATACATGTATGTAATTACGTAAGTAATATTTAGAAGTGTGAGAGACAGCAAGTGTTGTTTTTAAAATTTAAATGTTTGTCAATTGCAAAAGCTGCAGTTTTTGGTACATTTTTTAATGAAATAAGATAAATTGTACTACTGATTTTTTAATACATGATATTAGAGAAAGTAAGGATGTTTACTTACGTGGAAACGGATTACTTTATTTTAACTACTATCATAGTGTATCATGCTATGGTTGTTGTGGAGCTCGGCTACAGACTTTTAACCGATCTTTATATTATAGAAACAGTACTCGTAGCAACCTCAGGCTTAGGTATACGTTTAGAGATATCTTTAATGAAACTGTCGCCTATTTATTGCAAATCGTAAGTGTGGCAATAATATTCGCTTTACGCAAAGAGCTCCGTGGCACGAGGTAAGCAGTTGTTTGGTTAAGGTTTGCAAGCGAGTCATCTTTGAATTGAAATTAATTAGCGGGCCACAATTAGTAAGAACGGATGAGTTTAGTAACCCTGTTCAAATTTTTACAACCTATCTTTAACAAGAGATGACTAAATTGCTTTTAATATGCATATAATTTAAAATTTTAGTGAGTAAGAGTAATTTTTTTATATGGAACGAACCTTCATAGTTCATGTGGTGTTTAATCATGAAATGTCTATGTACTTATAGGTATATACTAACAGTCGTTCCAGACTATATATGTACATATACTGATGAGGTAGGTTGAAATCATGTTTCTATATATTTGAATATGAATATTTTTAACTTCAAATTTTATTTCATTAACAATTTTTGTACAACCCCACCTACCGCCTTTTAATGTATCTCTGAGGAAACGATTTAACAATATAATTAATAGCAATATAATATCCTGGTATAAGTATAAATAAGTTAAGATATCTTTACATTTTTTTATCAAGATAAAAAGATATAAGATCTTTTTAATACTCCTTAATGAAATTTTTACATATTTTTTTCAAAAGTTCAAAACTTTTTCAGTGCATTTATAACTTTTTTTAAACTTCTACAGTATAAATACAAATAACATACCAAGACCCTTTCTCCGGCATTCGTACACGAGTTCGCCTTGTTGGATTATACTTTAAAAGCATTCGCGTTGTAAACACCAATAACCATTTATAAGGCGCACGTCAAAACACATTACTTTAAGTTGGGCGTCGTAAATGCAGAACAATCAGAGTATTTTCGGAGGGAACACTCCTCGAGAATAATTCACGGCTTGTTAGAAGATTAAACGAAGTATCTAATTAATGTCTGCGTGATTGAATGATTCTCACGTAACGTAACAACGTACAGAATACAGATGTTTTGTTGTGAATAATTTTATGAAAATTCCAATTTTAAAAGCGTTCGAGCTCACGTATTGTTTCGCAATAACCTAGAATTGATTTAGGACCGTGTGTTACTCTCCGGCTGGGATACGCGTAAATTTCGTCATTGCGTGCAGTTTATACTCTGTTGTCGTAGATTATATATAGTAAAAGTTGTGCCCGCGACTTCGTCCGCGTGGAATTTGAGTAAAAGTGTTTTATTTTATTTTGTTTTAGTGGCCTAAGTTACTTATTATTACAGCTTTCTGCCAATAAAAGTCCCGTCAAATCGGTCCGGCCTTCTCAGAGATTAATTAGAACAAATAGACACACAAAAAAAGCGGATATTTTATTTATATGTATAGTTAGTATTATAAACCTAGTTAAAAGAAATATTAAAATAGTTTGAGTATGAGTACATTCATGATACTAATATAATATATGGATATCCTATAATGTATAGTAGGATAAGTACATTTGAATCTTTATAATCGCGTTGAAGGGTTGTTTTCCTGGAGGTCATTGCGATCAAGCTTAATCGTTTTAGTTTATCAAGGCTAATAACATAGAAGAATAATTTATTTATTATCGATTATGTGAGTAATAGATAATGGCAAAGACATGTATTTATTTTATTTATTAAACTACAAATTAACGTTTAAGATTTAAAAATGTATTAAACAGATTCATAAATAATCTTTACTTATGCGTTGAGCTTACAGGGACATTTAAAAGTCTGTCCACTTTACGCTCGCAAAGTCATTATGGTTTTATTAAGACGATCTGGCGTTAACGCGGGGTCGTTGAAATGAATTGCTCGATTTTAATGGGAGTGGATTTGAAATAAAACTATTTTGAATGCGGTTAAACACGCGGCGCCGCTGCGGGCTGGCGGCTGGCCAGAGTCGCACGCGCATTCGAATTTCGAACAAATGATTAGCGATTCGATTTATATTCCGCTTTTGCTTTGTTTTAAATCGTGGAAATTAATGGATGGAGAAGTTGACGCGCACGTTCGAAGTTTGAATTGATGATGTTAATTTATAAATTCTTTTTTTTATAATGTACCAGTTCGATGTTTTTCATAACATATACATGTTTAACGCTAAGATTAATTTACAAGTAATATGGTATAACCACAGAGGATAAATTTGTTGACAGTATAAAGTTTGATAAAAAAATTCAATACAGGATTGAATCTATGATTGTTGTCTAGCCGATAAAGAAATTGAAATTAAATATAATTTAAAGAAATTTTATTTAAATCGAAATAAATAAAAAATAATGTACCTAAATGTAGGTATACCTAGCACACAAAATACAATAAAAATTCACAAAAATAGGAATGTAGCTAACTTACTATACTCACTTTGCTTCGTTCGGGGCTCTCTGGGTCCATCGACAGTAACTTTGATGGCTTTCATGTAGGTGGCGACTTGGCTGGGGAAGGTGCTGATGGTGATGGTGAGCGAGAAAGACTTTCCACGTCCACTCCTTCCGACGAAGCGTAAATCATTAAACTTCGCTACTTGGTTCTTCATCACCGCCGTGCAATTCCTTAATTCCGCCATGACGTTCTCATCATTCCCAGCTTTGATCGTCACCATAGTCCCGTCTTGGACATCATCTAGAGCTACCACTTTGAAAGCCACCGGAAGAGATTTATTTGAACGCCAATGTCCAGGGAGCGCCGAGCAAAGCACGGCCGGCGACCCGGTCTGCACCAACTCGCCGTGACTCTGCCGATAGTAGTCGTGGATATGGGTATACACATCCGCCATGGTCGGGGCCGGGGGATTCGCGTGCGGAAGGTGCATCGACTCCAGTATACCCACGAACACAATCCCTCGACACGCCACTAAAGTCCTACGTCACGCCACTACTTCGCGAACACTTCGGCAAAAGTTTCGAACACGCGATCGAATTTCAAACTCGCGGCAAAGCGCGCGCGGAGCGCTCCGGAAAGTTGTGTAAAGTATGGGCGCGAGACGCCGTATGACGGTGCGAGTCGCGATAGCGTCTCGACTCCGCACCACTTGTTGGGCGCGGGAAGACGCCTGGCGGGGGACTCGGAAAAATAAATGGGCGACTCGCAAAGACCGCAAGCCGAAGACGCACGACGCGCACCGAAGTCGCCGCGAAGGGACGCGTACTCGCGAGGACTCAGTTTCGACTGATGACTGCGATACGACGCGACTTTTTCCGATGGTCAATATTTTGCGTTCGCGCGGTCGCCGCCCCCACCCGGGTGGCGGCCCCTACGTCTCGTAAAAAGCGGGAAGGAGACGAAGGGTGCGGGCGGCGCGGAGCCGCAGTGGGAACGAACGGGACGGCTGCGGTCGGTCTCTGCGTTTTTATAAAAATGCTCGCGAAAGCGGGACGCCCGTCTCCGTCGATCGCCAGTGGGAGAGGGATGGGTGGATTTTTTTGAATCACCGCGGTGACGTATCGCGAGGCGGCGGTAATTAGGCCACGGGGCGGCGGGAAACCGCGGCCGGTGCGAAAACCTATCAACGAGCTCATGAAAAATTATGATTTCCATGTTTGAGTTGGGAGCGCGCCCCGCAGGGTGGCACTTCATTTGGATAAAGCACGCGAGGAATCCTGACTTGGGGGCTGTCGATTGACATGATTGACACGTGTAATTGCCGTATTGGGGAAGAATATTAAAGGCAGGTGTAGGTGTTGGCAATTTTGAATTGTTAAATGGGAATTATTTTTTATTTCTTATAAGCATTGGACTATACAGAAATCAGTTAAAACAGTGATATTTACAGAAAAAAAAGTTGCAAAACTTTCTATAAAGTTTTCTAGTTGCCACCTTTACATGCGCGTGTATAGGTTTCAACTACAAAATTGATAATATTCCGATTTTTAATTTAAACTAATTTACTTTAGAAAAATATCACGTCAAAATTGATAACGAAATAAAGTGCGAAACAAAGTGACTCGAGTTTCAGCGTGTTTGAGCCACGTCCGTGTGCGGTTAGCCGCTTGTCACGGTGCGAGCGAGACGGCACGAGGGGGCGGGGCCGGGCGGGCCGGAAAACTTGAAGCAAACTTCGCGAGTTTCCCGCGCTTCGCGAGAGATATGTGATGATGTTTAGATTGTAGACATTACTTTTACGATATTTTGAATAAGACATTTTTTTATTTATATATTTTTACGGTGGTGGGTTGTTTTTAATTTAACATTTTACTATTAAAATTAAATTTCACAGTGGTATCAATCATGTCGTAAATAATAGAAAAACTAGCTATTGCGGTCGATTCCAGATATAAGCTGTTGATGGTTGGCAGTAATTTTAGCCGATTTCTATAGACTATCTATACCTTATTATTCGATAACATTATGGTTTTGTTATATAGTTATTTATGTATACGACAGGCTGTTGATAGGTAATTAACTAGTTGACGGTCAATGTCCTACAATGAACCCAATAAAAAAACGTTATCTCTAACCCGGACTTGGTTTGACAATAAAATTTCAATAGATAAACAACCTTTATCAAATACACCCCAACCTTTAGAAAGGCAAGGCCACAACATTTATTTTTATAATTTTACAACTGCAATTTTACGGCTGCACATTTGCGAATTTTAAAACTGAACAACGCTAAATTTCCAATTTCGAATTTTGAATGGCCGTCATAAACAACGAACTGAACGTAATATAATCTTCAAAACAGAAGTGGTCTGTAACCAACTTGAAAGGCGCCGACGCGGTTCCCTGAAACAATGGACTATGGAACCCCACCATAAATACTATCCTGCTCTAGCCGGCTACCTCAGAATGTTATAAAATTTACTATTTATTTGTGATATTGCTATTAAAATTGGTTCGTTTTATTATCTCAGCTAATTTTATTTTGGCCTCATAATTTGTTTCACTTAAGTAAGTATTTAATCAGTCTGTCTGTTTCACAGTGACGATAGCACAGTGCGTATGGGCTGTTTTCATACACCTTTTAAGATCTCTGCGGAAATCTTTCAGTTGTGCAAGAGTTGTCATAATGCTTTCTTCCTCCGAAAGAAGTGGAAATTAATTCATATTTTTTAGCTGCTGATCTAGACGACGCATGTTGCCCGGCCAGCCAACGAGATACCATCCACTGGCTGCTCTGAGAGTGACTTCCCTCGCGTGTGAAAATAAAACAGCAAAAAAATGTTGTCGATTCCTTTCTATCACTGGTTGCTAGGCAACATCAAACATCATTTGTTAACATCAAATGAAACATATTTTTTTTATTTTGCTGAAATATACATCGTACTGGATCTTTTCACAGAAATTAAATATTATTTTGCGGTAAAAAGTAGCCAGCACGTGGGGTTTTCGGACCTCAGGGATATCCTTTTACCCGGACTATGGTACTCTTCGTCCTGCCAACCACCAAACCAATAATTATACCATAACGACGCTCTCTTGCCGTCAAAGAATGACAAACAAACAAACACTTTCGCATTTATAACATTAGTATGGATTTCGACACTTAGTGACGCAAAAGACTTGAATTCTCGTCACCTATGTACGATACCTAAATTCGCAGTGCTAAGTTACTATTGTTTAAAGGTATTATAATGTATCATTATGAAAATAACTTCTAAAAGTGATATTGGTCACTTGAATATTGCTAACCTAGTCTTATTTGTTGTATCTGCCAAATATAAATGACGTATTAGGTATAATTATTTGAATCAATGTCAAAAATTCGCTGGCTTGACGTAAAATCTGTTTTCTTTTTTTAAAACAACAGCGAAAATTTATTGTCACTTTATAAATCGCGGTCTCATCTACAAGTACTTATTTAAAATGGCTACGACCCATTAACGAAGCACTTAGCGCACTCTACAACACTGTTAAGTTAAGAGTGGGAATTCATCCATAACTACGGATAGGTATCCGTTATCGTGGGTAGGAATATCTTACTTGTTAGTAGTACTACTAGTAACTAGCTGTTACTAGTTAGTTGTAAAAAAAGTCAAAACATGCTAATAGAAGTGTTTTGTTCCAACCTTCTTTTAGTTCAAGTCAACCTTTTCTAATGCTGCACGAACATTGTAATGATGTCAGGTCTTTCTAGAATTTGCTTGGTTCTTTACCATTTGGTCTAGGAAGCCAATATTTGTTGGTAGTAAACAACATACCTGATATGTAATATTGTCAGGTCTGTCCGAAGGTCACGTGTTTATCCACTCGGTCTAAGTAAGTTGTGCTCGTGCATGATGGCAGAATTCTTCCCATGTTTGGCTGACTAAGGTAGACACTTTTAGAACCCTTGAAATATTTTCAACATATTTCCGATGCTACGTTGGATAGTCGTTTGTGACAACCCTGTCCAGTTGGTAATGACCTAACTTGCGAAGCGTCTCCAGTTTGATTCCCGACGATCTTTATATATATGTCGTCGATGTCAATGATATCTTATTTGTGTCCATATCATTCTCAATACAAAAAAATCTAGTCTAATGACATGACATTAGAGTCAGTACTAATTAAAGTAAGTACTAAGGGCTGCCCCAATTCGACAAAATAGATACGTCTAGGTATATAATTTATCTGAGCAAGATAAATTACAATATTATTATTTTTTAAAACTTCCATATCTTTTTTATTGGGTTATTCACAGTAACGTTTTAAAGAACATTAAAAAAAGAGCCCCAGATACAGCCACAAAGGGGCAATAAAGATAATAAAAATTAGAAAGTCTAAACGAGCCGAGGGTTGATGAGGCCGGTGTTTTCGGAGTTGTCAAAGAATTTCTCTCAATTACTGCAATAAAAATAATATTGTAGGCAAACACTACGACGCTTTGAGTACGAGCCGCCAGCTACCGAGCGGTTTGTGCAACCCTCGGCAACTCGCGGCAACAATGCGCCTGCGCACAATGACGAATATTTCTTCAAAGATCTTCCTTTATTTTCGCCCAAACATTGGCATTGGGGTATTGTGGGCCCTTTTGTTAGCTATTTACCGACTTTTGGGTTGTTACAGTGAAGGGCTGTAATGCAGCGCGGTAGAAAAAATGCGGGCTTCGATCAGATCTGAATGGATCTACCGATGCGGCTCAGTTGACGACTTAATTCTCTCATCGTATTTGAGAAGTCGAAATTGGGTTGTTCGAAAGCCATAATGGAAGTCGCAAAGGGATTTAATGAGTGTGAGCTAATGTACAAATTGCTGAGCAATTATTTTTTTTTGTAGACCTTATATATCTGTTTAATTAGGAAATCAAATTATTTATATTAAGGAAATTTAAACCAATTAAATTACAAAAATAAAATCACTCGTCTGCTATATTTTACTCATAAGTATAGTAAAGTTTACTAAATGTATATATGTCTGTATATCTGTGACATCGGAGCTACTAAACCAATGAACCGAATTTGATTGCGTTTCTTTTGATTAAAAGCTGACATAATCAGCATGATTCTTAGCTTTGTCAGTATATATCTAATATAAATTGGCATACCTGAAACTGTTTCTGATGCAAGATTATTGTAAGCAATTGTGTCATCAATTGTTCAATAATGAATTATTGTATGTTAATAAAAGAAGATCTGAATTAAGTTCTATCAAAGTGCATTCCATCAACAAGACAAGCAGCATTTTATCTAATTAATAATGTCTGTACATCGGCTTGTCTTAATAAAGCATTGAGAACTTTGCAAACAATGTATGCACAGTGTCACTCACTATTGATTTTGCATCTTTAATAAGCGTGTCCTTTAAGATATACCTAACTTTAATTATTTCAGTCTATGTTTGTCAGTTTTAATAAGGTCTAATTCTACTTATAAATTTATAACATTTATACAGCGAAATATAAAATATCAAACTCGTTTTTAAAAATAGAATGTCATAAAACTACTCTTTAAATATGTGATATATTAAAATGTAATTACCAAGTCCATTTTATCCCTATGGGGTACATATAACGGCGCGGTACGAAAACCGTTTTTCCCCAAAACATTGTCGCACCTCTCAAAGTAAACTTCGCATGAATTGACATAATTATCATAATATTCACACTGTACAATACGACAGCGATTAATTTGAAAAGCGTCGTGCAGTGTTGCAGGAGGTACTTGTGCGTCAATGTTGCGAAATGTTGAATCAACACAATGTGTGGAGGGCTCTCTAGCGCAAGAGGTGAACACAGAACACCAAATGTTGCTACGTAATTGCCCACTTGAATTTTAAGGGAACCTTTCCGGTCAGGGCGCAGAGCTATGAATCCGATAGAAATGACATTGAAGCATTTTTCCTCCATTATTACGTAATTAAGAATATAATTTAAAATAAATATGCATTGTTAGCCATACAGCAATTACATGCTGTGCTATTATGTTGCCAGCTCTCAGATCACATATAAATATTATTTGTATTTTTTTTATTACATGTTTAAGTACCCACTGAGCATGGAGATCAAGAGAGGCCGTATAGGGATTGGCCAAAATACTGATTCTAATATCATGCCAGTAGCATAGAAAAGTCCTTGTTGAGAACTGTGGTAGGGCTTCAGATAAGGATTATAATTTCAACATTTTTAATCTCTTGTGGGCACGTCTGCAAAGCTAGCTACCACCCTCTTGCTGGAGTTAGCCAGTTAACGAACACATCATGTCACGGCTGAGAGAGAACCGATTTTTCTTTCTTCCTTTTCTATTGAGATCAACCCATTAGTGATTACTATGGTATTAAAAATAACCACTACCATTAAGTAGCTCATTTACTACTTTGTCTACTTGCGAAATAATAAAAAAAAAAACAAAAAATACTAAAGTGGTGAAAACCTCAATACATTAAACTTTTTTACATGCCTCGAAGTTCATGACATAAGTATTCTTAGATATACAGATAAGGAATTGCACTCGTATAAGGTTTAATCTTGATTACAACCTATAACCACATTCTATGCTAAATCGGTTCGATGAATTATAGCGTTTAAAATCAGAGACGTCAAACCACAGATTAGCAAAACAAACATAAGTGATAATACAATTTGAAAGTATGTACTTTCAAATCGAACGGGATCACGTACCTTATTACCATGTTCTTTTCTATTTGTCCCGAACTCTATGGATATCCATTTAACCTGAGGCAATAAGTATCGAATAAAAAAGAAGGTAAATCCGGTTAATGCATTCTGTTACAATCGAGTAAAAATGCGACGGATTTTGTGTTACCGATATTACGTGCTTTGTTACCTACAGGAAGTAGTATTTGGACTACAATAACGTAAATTAGTAGGTTGAGAATCATATTAAAATTGCACAATGATCTCAGATCAGTTTTACAATGGACGTTAACATCTGAAATTTCTTTCATAACTAACGGACTTGACAGAATATTGGATATAAGGCTAGTTACATACGTCAGGTATTTGGCGAATATTTTCTCGTCTTTTTTTTAAACAATAATACTTATAATATCATACTTAAAATTCCTTATATAATAGGATCAAATATATTATTTATGTTGTATGACATAAGTCAACAACACTGGCTGCTTTACCGTGATATTTACTATATAATTATGTTTAAAATAGCAGTAGTTATAAATTGATTAATGCTACATCAGTACTTGGTTGGACTTTAATGGCACCAACGGTCATAGACCGCCGACGCTCTCGTGTAATCACAACTTTATTTTTGAGGATAGTACAATAATATAATTTTAGTTGGAGATTTGAGTTAGTCCGCTTGGGTAGTTGATTCCAGCTCTTCGACTAAGAAGCTTGCAATGACCTATATAATAGAGTGTAATAATATGTGTTTTAGTGTTGCATTAATATAATATTAAATACAAATAATTTAAGTTTTATTTCACTACGATTATTATTATATCATAATAATTTGACGGAGATGGTTTTAGAGCATGAGTCCACATTAAGCGATATTTCACTATTATTATTGGTATTATGTAAAACTTCTGGTAGGCCAAGTATAGTAATTTTCGATTTAATATTGCATTTCACAGGCGACAGTACACAGTTATAACGGTGTTTGATACACATAATTTCAATTAAGATTAATCATCTTCAAACCTAAGGTGCCTAAAAAAAGTATTTATAAAATAAATATTCATAATATTTAAACTGAATTATTATTTATAACTGTAACTTGCACATCGGCACTAGTAGTTCAATATAAACAGCAAAACAGTTTGGTAAAACAACAAAAAAACTCCAACGAAAAAGTGACGTAATAAATCAGAATAATCAGAAGCGCGAGATATGTGTGAAATTCCATACTAGCGTGACGGGGAGGGCGGGGGAGTGTGGAACTCATTACTGGCACGTGACACGAGTCTCACCGCGCCCACTCTACCCCTCGACGGCCGTTACATTTCGCCAATGAGTTATTGAGTGCGCCTAAAGCTCATGTGTTAAACCGTCAATATTATTGCTCGACTTTTGCCAAATGTATGAAAATTTTACGTCGGAATTTTGGCGTTTGAAATACTTTGCTCGTAGCCCTATACGAGTTATATAGTTCGGAAATGTTGCACTTTACTACGAACATGTTAGAGCGATTATGTATCCGATGTATGTGACTTTGAAGTTTTTTATGATGGTTTCGTAATATTTTCGATAAATATTCAAGTTTTTCGTGCATATCTATAGGTAATATTTGACTGTATCGGTAATACATCGGATTTTAAATTGAAATCATCGTGATCTGTGCACATTTTACTATAAATCTGTACTTACGATGTTATTTTACGTCGATATAAATTTCGACAACGTTGACGACAATATTCAATCAATATCAAAGAGTTATTTTACTTTGAGGTAATTCAATATTATAGTTTCTTTAATAAACTTATTTTATTCTATTTATTACCTACATTTAGGTTTCTACGTTACTTATCCACGTAATAACAAGGTACAAATTTTTAAACGTCTCTTCGCGTTAATTTATACATTTTATTCAATCAATCAGCTTTCATGTTGCTACAAATATAGAATAATATTGATATAGGCAGCAATGTTAAGACTAGCACAAACATAGAGAGTTAACGGTTTTTGATGAAATTTTACGCTGTCTTTACTGATACTACGGCCGTAATTCCGCGTGATTGATGATACACACATACCTAACGTCAAATTTTAATTACGCTGTAAACGGAGGGTATTGATGAAAAGGCGACAAAACTCGACCGTTTTTCGCTCACTCGCCCGCCGTATTTTTCTAATTGAATCATGTGTGATTTATTATTGGTCTGATGATGTATCATTCTTTCAACAACAGCCGTGGCTCACCCCACAGGCTTGCGGCCCAAATTATTGCTACAAATGTTCACATCCGCGCTTTTTAACTGCACTGCCACTGCGCCGCGCTCCCCTCCGTTCTTTTTTATTAAACTGAGTAATCGATTTTTCGAGACTTTATTGAAGAACAGGATCAGTAAATTGCGTATAATGGAAACTTTGTCATTATTCGGGTTCGAGTGGCGCTTTTGTTAGTTCGTTGTTTTTTGTGGGATATTTGAGATATCACAGGAAAATACATATATTGACTGCGTTTACTTTATAAATGATAATATTTTGTTTAAATGCGGCGGGAAACAAAATTTTAAACTTAGTCATGATATTTTCTGTTTTTAGTCCTTTTCTCTTAATGTCGAGTGATGTACATATAATTGATAGTAAATCTTTCAACTTGCTAGTTACTTTGTAGTAAAAGTTTCGCATTGTTTTCAAGTTTAGGGTCAAATCCATCTGGCAGTTCCAGCGTGATCAATTCCTTCATTCTTAGGTTCAATGATCAACCAATGTGTTGGAAGTCCTACGTTGCCTGACCTCCTCTGTCCTCATAACAACTATGATCAACACGATATTGATATCAACAGTCACTAACTGATCGTGCCTGAAGTCACTTAAGCGTTGGTAAATGGAATATGTAAACTCTAAAAAAATACAGATACAATTTTCCAACATATTTGTCGGAATAGCTTTTGAATATGTTTTATATTCAATATTATATTACGTGAAAAAATCTCCGTAAATCCGATTCAGCTTTTGGTTGACACTTCTGCTTTTTGCTGTTGCAAAGGTAGTCATATAATAAAATTGTTATTAAGAAAAACAAGAAGAATTATAAGATATGTGACAACAACGTAAACGGAAATAAATGAAGGAACGAAGTAAAAAGGAATATTAATTAATAAAATTAATAATATCGTACAACAAACCTATATAATCGTATTACATATATTATCACTGTACTTCGCAAATTAAGTAACAATAAAGCAAGGTTACGTTATTAGTTGGAAATATTTGTAAACATGAACAAAAATAGAGGACTTGTTAGAACTTCGTGTAAGGATTGCACCTGATATCGATTATTACCGGTATTAATATTGTATTGATTTGAGTGATCTTTCAGCTATTTAGATGTTAAAACTTCTGAAACCTATGCAGCTGAGACAGAAAAGATAATTAAAGAAAACTCTTAACGTTGTATTGTTACATATGATGACAAAGGAACATATTACAGACATCCAGATTCAGAAAATAAATATTTATCTATCACTTAATTGTCTGCTTCGGCCAGGAATCGTACCCAGTACCCGTAGCTCTGCAGGCAGAACCATTATTATAACCAACTGAAGACACTTTCAATTTAATTTGGGCAAATTATAAATATGCAGATAATAAGTAAATATATTTTTTAGATTCCAAACCGTAGGCATTAGTCGAATAATCGATATGAACCAAATTATTTTGTACTAGCTGAACCCTGCGCGCGTTGCTACGCCAACAGGAGCTGCCACGGAAATATATGAAATTAATTGGAATGACAGAGGCTACATCTGTCGAAAATTGGTCGTATGAACTTGGAAACCTTCGTGGGATCATACACAACAACTTTGCTACAGATCATCACATGATC
>DWPA01000574.1:0-23611 GCA_018251375.1 Calpodes ethlius
ATCTCCGGTTAATTCGGCGGAAGGTGGACGGTCGAAGTCGTCGTTTTTGTCGACGGATTATTCCGACGATGTCGCTGGGAGCGCAGGTGACCC
The DNA here is from genome assembly GCA_018251375.1 of Calpodes ethlius. Taxonomy (NCBI): domain Eukaryota; kingdom Metazoa; phylum Arthropoda; class Insecta; order Lepidoptera; family Hesperiidae; genus Calpodes; species Calpodes ethlius. The sequence goes on from DWPA01000574.1 coordinate 94, forward strand.
GCACCATCGAAATATGCGGGCGATAAAAGCTTATCACAATGACACGGTTAAATTGGACGGAGTTCGTATAATTAATGGCGGTGAATAGTCAACTTTTTATCTGCATCGGCTTCGGCTAATAGTGAGATGTTTAATTTTTTTCATATAATCGCAAACGTAACGGGGGACTAATTACATTACGGCGATGGATTCCAGTGAATTATTGGATCGACAGTCCAAACGTTCAATTAGCATACAAGTCGCCGGGAGGTATTTAAAGGAGATTCAATATTCGGATTTAATTTGTATAAATTGCGGCGTCACGAGCGCGGCGTATCGCCGAATAAATTAAGAGTCTCATTACAAAGTGGAGTGGTTCGATACATCAAGCGATGCGCTGGTTCGGCGGCCCGCGTCGGCGGTCGGCGTGTCGGCGTGTCGGCGTGTCGGCGCTGCTCCGGGAGTCGCTGATAAAATGAGCAGTATTCCTCGAGTCGTGCCCGTCGTGATTCAATGCAGCTTTGTCTGTGGAAAAGAAAAAATAACCCGAGTCGGGAGCCGCGGGTCGCGGCCGCCGGGTCGCGCTCGCCATACGAACACGGAGTTCGCCAACGACGACCGACGACCCGCCGGCGACACAACACGGCCATACGGCGATCTCCGCCCGACCCAACACTAATACTCAGGGTCTATTGTTGCGGTCGTTTACAGTGGACAGCTAAATGTAGAAATGTAGCTAAAAAAATTGCAAAAAAATGCAAAATCAAACATAGTCCTTACTATGCGTTCACAAAAAATAATTAACCCCACTTTAAATGTATGTAATATATAAATATAAAAATATTTTTAAACTTTATTTTACCACTTTGTAATAATGACAAATATGTGCATCCACTGAAAGTTATAGCTTTACTGCAGGTTCCGCGCCTGGCTGCCGACCGACGATTTACGGAATTCTCAAGAAGCTACACTATAAATTGAGTAAAGCTTTAAGATCTCAAACAAGATTAGTGCTCCATCATGTATATGAGTATATTTTGTATAAGAATACATAGTTAGACCGTTAACGAGTGTTTTTCATGCCACAATGGTTTAATTTCAACTTGAAAACTAATATTTTTACTTACTACAAGTTAAAACTTTACCACAATCCTGCCTCATGATATGTAGATGTAGTAAATGTATGTACCCAGCAGGTAGGGCCCGGGATATGACGTTCCATGATGGATATCTAGGATACGACGGGGATACGAAGCCCTCAACTTCAATATAGAAATAGTTAATAAATACAAGTACAAATCTTTAAATCCGCAGGAGAAAAGCCGCCGGGAACCGCTACACGCCACACTCATCCATCGCCATTATATTAGCGGCACCTAGGTGTAATACTACATTTCATGAGAAATGTCTTGCAACAGCTAGCAACATTTCATTCGAATAACTTAGCATTAGTCAAGAGGAGTCAAAATATGCTCGTTGACCTATTAATACCAAAATTATCGTCGGAGCAGATCCATTCCGTCGAACGAGGCGGCGCTGGTTTATCACGAGGTCGCCGCGACCGCGGAACGTGAAGCGATCCATTTTATTTCGCTCGCGTTCTCCGCGCGGCCTCGCAATATATCTCGCAGCGGGCAGCTCGGGACTCTCCGCCGAAAAACCTCCGAGCGCTTCCCGTCGCCCGGCTCGGCGACGCATAATAAATCTTCGGGTTCGAGTGCAGGGTTCAGTTTGGGACGCGCGCGTAAGTGACTAATGACCGCGTAAATTTCGCTGCTTATTTTGACAAATAGTGGTTCGCCGCTGCCGCTTTGCAATAATGAGGTTAATTCCGACGGCGGGGTCAGATTGAAATTCCCGGTAACTGTACGTGGAAATTGAATGAGCGATGCGAAACTCTGAGCGTCCGCGGCGAACGCTTCGAGAGGTACTCTGGTAATGCGCCCGCGCCGGTCCGACACACCCGCAGATTTGCCGGCGAGCGACCACACGTTAGATGAACCTCGCAGTTCTATTACCGTTCCGCGGCGGCCGTTATTAAAGGGCTAGCCACTCAATCTTCTGACGAAGCATTACACACGTCTATCAAAATTACTCCATGTAATTGTAAATCCTGCGAAGACTTCATAGTCGATTTTCAGAAGCATTAGTTATTTTTGTTAAAACTTATAAACACGATAGATTACTGCGGTCAACTCACGATTCGACTAGCACATCACTGGCAGCCATCGCTCTAACACCCTGAGCGTTGGCCGATGGATGTGAGAAGGGTAAATTCAATACTAAGTGCTATTCATTACGGTCGGAATACGTGGATAGTTCAGTCAACTAAATACATTTTTGGTACGAAATGGTGGTGGTTAAAACTAGAAAAATATTGGGAACCACAGGAACACACAATGTCGGACCCGAAAAATATGTTACATTGTTACTTTCTCTGAGCGAGACAGTCCTGAGATCACTACATTGCGTATTATTCTACCAAACCTTACCAAAGACCGTCCAAATGTGTTGCCGGTAAACCTCATGGTGGTGCACGTGTGTGAACAAATAAGTATATTTGTACATGCCTGCAGATGACATGAAAGGAACAGGGAGGTATAGTCTGAGCGTGTGAGTCTTGAAATACTTTCGTTCGTTACAGTGGAACGCTTACAACCGCATCAACCGACGCGGGGATTGGAAGAACCAGGTCCAAATTACTGACTGCCATTGTCCGCGATGTCCAGGGACCGTGAGGAATAGAACTCTGCCCTCCAGGTACAGAGTACATACTCACTTGCGTCTGCGCAGCTCATCATTGTTATACATTTGAGATCGATAAATTTGTCAATATGTATCAATGCCGATGTTTACTATTGCCAAATCTCCTTAAACCTTAATTTGGTTTGCGTCAATGTGCCGGTCGTATGCTAATGGCGCTACGCAGTGCGTGCTCGACACTATGGCATTCTGTATGTCTTCGTCAAACATTTGTAAAATGTTTATATAGTTTCATTTATTGTTGACATTTAATTATGAACACTAAACTGTATGGTACAATTATATTACAATGATCCGTCCACTGTTATTATTGTAATTTGGCGCCTTTTACATTAAAATAATATGAGAACTAATAATATATATATATATCATGCCTCTGACATGGTACAGTTTGGCGGTGGATTTTAATATTTTTGTACATGTCGATCTTCTTGATATATTAACCAGTTAACAGCATTTATAATACCGGATTTCGAGATAAATGGCGGTGCTTAAGGCGTTACGTTCTTTTAATGTGCTAGTGTTACCGAACCATAAACAAAGTTTGGCAATTAATTGCGCCATTGAAGTTAATATAGCAGTCGGTGAAGCGAGCGCCGCGGTGAGCGCGAGCTACGTGTTTTAAAGTAGTCTAATTATTTCACACTCAGATAACCGCCATTAAACTTAATTAGACAACATTTCGTATGTAAATAGCTGAACGGTCGTCTATAAAGTTTAACTGCGACATCGTTCGGAATAACCGGGGACAGCAGAGAGCAGCGATGGCGTCATCCACTTCATGTCAACCGTTCACGCGCTGCTTGAATACATATATTTATTTACGGCACAGTAACTGCGGTCCCCAGATGTTCCAGATTATATGTAACTTCATGAGAGTACCCAGCTTCTGGGATAAAGGAGCAAGAGCAAATTTTTTTTTTCAGGCTACTGATGGTGCAGGCAAATAAGAACTTTGTAAACATCTACTTACTAGAAGGGACGTACTAATTCCAGTGAGGTAGCCGGTAGACCAGGGTTTAGTAAGTGGCGACTGGAACAGGCAATTATAACTCGAATTATCATGGCTAAGTAGCTTTAGCTTCTACCCTACCTCATTCCCGGATGTCGGATATTTACATAAGAACCCCATTTCACCGAGGTACTTGGCAATTAATTCAGAGGCAGGCTCTAAAGTAAATAATGACACGATGACCTAATACTGTTCTGAAGAAAAATATCAGGGGGAAAATTGAGTTGTTTAGCCGAGTGTCAACGTCGTCGCCGCGGTCGCGGTGTTGGGCGTTTATAAAGTTGTTAATTATGGCGAGCGGCTCACGCCGCACCGCCGCCGCCCGACCAGTTGGCATTTCTCTAAACATGGCCCAGTTCGTTTACCTCATTAAACCTCGTCAACTGGACGCAAACTAATAAAATGCCGGCGTCGCGCACTCGACGAGATTTAATCATCGGTGTCGCTCCTGTACTAAATGAACCCGTTTATCTTCTAAATTACCGAATTTATTACAACATTAATTTACGAAATACAGCGCAGTGCATCGCCCGAGCATCCAGCGTGACGTGACCGCGAATCTCGCCGGACCTCGACGGCTACACGAATGTTAGCGTAGACTGAAACTTTCTAAAGGCACAGCTACCAGGCCGCCAGGCCGTCACATAATAGTGATAAGATCAATCAATGAAGTGAGAATTGTTGGAATCCTTGAACAGTTCCTTCTTAGGATTAAGTATGCGGGTCGGCAAACAAATTTGACTTGACATTTCCGAACAATATTAGTAGCAGTACATCGGCACTCAACAGTGCCGCGCACAGAGAATGTTTGCGCGATATGTTTAAAAAAACACTCAGATAAATAATGATCGTGAGTAATGTAGCGTATCGACAGAGAGTAATGGAGTGGAGTGCCGCGGGCGGCGGGCGGCGGGCGGCGGGCGACGGTATACGGTGAGCAATGAATTTCCTTATAAAAATGTATTTGTACATTTCCAGTCGTATTCTAGTGTCACTCAACAAGCAGCCACGGTTACGGCTAAGTTGTGGGGTGCAATGCGATGTTTAAAGCAAATAAACTAGGATATGCCTCGAGTTCCTAAATTTTGACCACTTGTGCTTCGCTTACCATGAGAAGTTGTAAATTAGTATTTACTTATTTATCAGTTAGTGCTGATTGTAGAGAAAACGCGCGTCTATTCTTTATGTAGTATGTTTCTGATCTTTCTATATTATATACGCTAGAAGATAGATTCAACAACCAGGACGTCAGATATCATGAATGAGAACCAACTTCAAAAATGGAGGTTCTCAATTTGTCGACATATTTTTTATATTCGATTTTCACCCATGTCCCGAAGACGATGTGACCGATTTGAGCGATTCAAACTGCTTTGTGTAGATAATTACTTAAAGTAGATTCCATATAAAATTCGAAGTCGACTTGACTATTTACTGAAGGTTTTAATATTCAAAAAGTTATGTTAACTAATGTTAGCTATATTGAATGTGAACAATGTCAATGTTCTCGTCATCACATTTGAGATGGTAGAGTTAATTTTGTTACCTAAAATATGAATTGGAAGCTAGGTAATGCAAGACGGAACGCCCGCCTTTATCCTACATTGTATGGGTACCGGCAGGCGGGTACATCCAGCGTTCTTATATAAGTGCCCCGTGCAGCGCCGTGCAGTACCGTGCGGCACCGCGCTCAGCACTCCGCACCCGTTACGAGGGCAGAAGTCAGAAGAAAATTACCGAGCAAATTGATGGTTCAGGCCCCTCCGTTCGCTTGGACATAATTACGGAAAATATTCGTTTACAAGAGAAGGTACCTTTTGAAATTCATATTGTTCATTCCGTTTTTAGTATAAGCTTTTGGTACTGGGGAAGGTTACATGGACAATTTGGTATGTTCTCCAAAAACATCAGGTATCAATCAGGTGTCGGTTTCTTAGATTCACGGTAATCACCACAATAAATAAAGCGTCGTTCCTTACTTCCGCATCAAACTCAGATGTGGTATACACGAGGGTTGAGTCTAAATCTACTGAGGTCTGGGTATGATTAGAGGCCGCGTGCGGTGCGCGGTGTGCGGTGCGCGGTGCTGTGCTGACGGCGAGCCGCGGACGGCGAGACAGGAAATTACCACGCAAATTGATGCTGATGCCATTTGCATAGACACTGCACTCGCGGAGGTTTCTAGCGCACACGTACTCGCTGGATGTCGGATCGAGATTGCTGAGCCGTCCTCATTCGCATTTCCTGAGTGCGGCATAATTGTCTGCCAGCGAAGATGGAACGATCTCGGGGAACGGTGAAGGTACTGTTCATTAGCCATATCGTAATATAAATCGTGTTTGGATAAACGTTCGATTGTAGCGTTAAAAATTCGTCAGTCAGATTGTTTAATGATCTGTCAGCAATTCTACGGGCTGTCGTTAAGTTTAACGTTCATGCATATTGTTACTTGTACTTATCTTGCTTTGATAATTTATGTTAAAATTATTCAAACTAGAATAGTGTAAATGTGCAAATAGTTATTATAACAATGGAGTGAGTGATCTCACCGTTAGCATTAACCGATAAGTATTCATCTCTTGCGTGACGTTACTGTTTGTATAAAATTAACACAAAACAACAATATGTCTGCATGTCTAGTTCGTTGTAATAACATAATTGTGAAGTGTCCTCGGGGCTCGCTGTAGTCGGCCTCGTGCAAGGTGTGTGTATGTGTGAGTGCTTATCGCAATGTACAAGTTTAGTTGTGCCGGTATCGGCGGCTACTTCCGCGCGATAGTGTCTTCCGCCACCGCACCGAGGCCCCCGGCGGGCCCCCGGCGGCCTCCGCGCGGCCCGCTCGCCATTCAGCATATAGTAGGTAAATGCAGTACGATGCCTTGCTACATGTAGTATTTGTCCCGGTTCGGTTGTAATCCTGGAGTCATATGTTGAGTCACTGTGATTATGACGGATCTTCCAAAAAACAAAAAATATGTTATCTAGTGGTAACTACGATGACCTACAAGTAATATTGGTTTTCTATATTTTATTATATTTCCTTTTATAATTAGTCACTTAATTTATTTCAGAAAACTTGTTTATAGTGATCATACGTTATCCGAGTTCTTGTGAACCCTGGAAGGGGTCGCGGCTCTATCCGTGAGGTCTCCCAGGCTACCGGCGGGGCCGCAGGTTTTTCCAACTCATCAAAATAGCCCGAAACAATCTGAGCGCGGTATGTGGGTTAACGAGCAGCAGTGGCGCAGTGCCGCCGCTAGATATCTGCCAATATGTTGATAGATTAGAGGCGACAGGGCTCGGCCGCTCCGCCCACTGCGCGCGGCGCTGCATCCCAGTGCTTCCCAACCTTGTACCATTAACAGCGAAACGTAATTATAATATTTTTACATTACATTTCTTACAAGACGTTTTGTGACTCTTTTCAGTCATAGTTCATAAAAATATGAAACAAAACAAGGCATCGCACATATATAAAATTTAAACATTACTTTAGTACACAGTATATCATAATGAGTTTCAACCGATTATTGGCAAATTGTACGGCACTGGATTCAGAAAGTTCAGGAACGGTCTGAGTGGCGCAAATTAGGGGAAGACTAAGTCCAGCAGTGGACCTTTAATGGCTGATAGTTAGATAGATACGGCACGGGTTCCTCCTCGTAAATAAGGAGGCTTAGAGAGCACTTCACCACGGTGCTCCACAGCGGTTTGGTAAGAAAAGGTTAATGGCCAAAAAGACTGCTGTCCAATGCCAACAATCGGAACCGACGGATTTTAGTGTCCTCCGAACCAGGGAAGCGTTCAAGAAATGTTGCAACGTTTAATATATGATTTACGCATCGTGGAGTCGCTGGTGTGTCGGCACCGAAAACATTGCGCTACGATTTATGCTGTCGGCTCAGAAAGCGCTTTCAATTCATTATAATGTTTTTACGACCCTGCTCAAAAAATAATCATTATTACAACGATATCAATTTTAATGACGCTAGCTTAATGTTATAACGTTTGAGGAGCGCTGAAGAGCTGACACTTAATTAAGAGCTCGTCTCATCAAGCGGCCACCAGTCACCACGCGCTGCGCCCGACGATCCCGCGGTATTAATATGTCCCACGATATTAATCACCTCGTAAATTATCATGGCTCCCAAAGGTCGAGTCATTTGCTGGTTGAAGGGAATTGATTGGATGCGAAATGATATGCCGTCGGAAGCAGCTAAATAAGACGCGAGGCTGCCGAGCTCGCCGGGCCGGCACCGCGCCATCGCGAGCATGCGCGAGCGGGTTATTAATTTTAAAACAAAGTAAACAGCTTCGAGGGAATCGATATCGACGGAATCGCGTTAGATCATTTCTAACTAACATATTAATAACAATATTACACTATATTCAGTATCGCCCTCATTGTAAAGTTTAAAGAAGATAAAGTTATAGTGTCTAATTATCTACAAGAATATTATAATGGTGATATAAGTAGTCTGTGAAATAAAAACATATCAAGTAACAGCTCACGTATCGGCGATGCAGATTGTTGATGGTAGACAGTGGCGGTACCGTTGACCGCGTACTGCCGCTTGCTATGTCGGCACTGTTCAACGGCTGGTACGATATTGTTAGTTAAATATTGAGGATCTTACTCTGACTAATCCACTAGGAGTCAGAACCGAGTGCAGCGGGGCCGGTTGTCCGACTGAACGTACTATCTATTTAGCTTTATGACGTAATAACAATTTTGATTTAAATTCTGTTACCCATTCTCAGGGTTGGCATCAGAGAGAGGAACCCCTCACCGGTCAACAGTATAGTAATTATTTATTTTGCTTTAGTGCACTTTCCATAAAGGCGTACTTATAGTTTTTTTAAATATTAACAAATTTAAGCTATTATTTTATTTTACTACTTGCATAATACTTTCAGATATTAGTGATTATCAAGATTGGCGATATGAACGTAATACGAATGCCATCCGTTGTTGAGACACTACACGTTTCTCAACAACCGATTCCAGTTTAAGGTGCGGTCACACTGGAGCACAATGTATCCGAAACATCTTACGTAAGCAGATGATACAATAAACAAACGACATAAGTAAATTGAGCGTATTTTATACTAATTTTCGAAATATCGCATCATTATTTTTATAATCTATTCAATACATTTCTAGTTTCAGTAGTTTGGGCTCCACGATGATGAATCAGTCAGACAGAATTTGTCTTTTTATTCGTAAACGATAAGTATATAACAAACATTTTACAGCGTATATCAGGATTTCTGGTACACACGACATCAATACAGGTATCGCCCAGCATTGTCGGTGTGCTGGTGCCATGGTTTCTGTGGGTGCTAAGTTTGTACGTAATCTACAATAAAAGAAAAAAAATACACAATTAAGTAAATCCGTTTTTGTAAGTTAAAAAATGCTCTCCTGTAAAATTGTGGTTTTGAGATAACACATTATTGACGCAAATAAGCGATATGTTTTTTACTTTTTGATCGGCTCCGTGACCGGAACCTACAGAACCTACTGAGTCATTTAGGTATTTTAGATTTTGATCAGAGTTAACAAATTTTTCCAAATCAAAGGTTATTCTGAATAGAAATATATATTGCTCCAAAATTACATGAAAAAGGCGGCGCTTCCTTAATCGTTGCCCATGATTGTTTTCTTATTTATATATCTAGTGTTTTGTTAAAATACTTTTACAAGTATGTCGAAATCATTTTACGACGTTCACGAGGAGCGAGAGTCGAGTCCCAGTGTGCGCACAGCCGTATGCCATTACGTGATAACAATCTGGTGTCGCAGCGCCGTGTGGCCGCGGCCGCAGCTCGCTGATTAGCCGTTTAATTTTGTGTTCGTGATGTTTCAATACTATTTATAAGTACTGTGTACCGACTGAACGGATGGTTATTTTCTTTCTGACTTCGATTTGGTTATGCTGATTGCGATTGATTTATTACATATACATACTTGGACATAATCCGTTTGGTTTAATTTATTTGCATTACTTAGTATTTAGCGTTCGATATAAGATTAGTACAGACAAGTGCTGGGCTAGGAAGAGAAAAGTATGTAAATACAATCGTATGGGAAAGAAATGTTAATCCTTACTTCTCAGGAGCATTGTTCAGAGTATGACAATCTCCCATATCTCGCGTCACCCAGGTCATCGGTCCACCTGGTGGGGCTTCCTATGCGCCTTGTTCTGAGATATTATCTTTATTCTAGGATTTTGGTCCTCCGAACCACGTGGTCAGCCTATCGACACCTAAGTTGGTCATATTCATATAGAGCTATGACAGTTACCATTCGGCTACAGTGACGATCAAAGATATATGTGACCAATAGGCACATACACTGTTCGAACACCTTTGACTTCAAGTATGACAGCATATGACACGATACACCAAATGCAATCCATCCAAGTTAATTTCTACTATCACGGGCATAACAAGGACATTCATTATGATTTTAGTCTGACACATGTTTACATTTCAATAGAAACAATATTTCGACTCCGACAGCGCTGAACATAATATGACACTGTGCCCTTTTATGAATTCTACTCGTTGGAGAGGCTACAAGCGACGCTAATAATAACCATGAATTTGTAATCTACACTATCGAAACTTTCCAAATATGTAAATACTGCGAGTACTAATCATGTAATCCAAGTCGGTGAGCGATCTCACTCCAAAAAAAATTTCAGACGTGCACCATGAGACGCGCTAAAGTTTTACACCGCAAAAACTATTAGCGCTGGGCGTCGGGCGGTGGTAGTGCAGTATTATGAGGGATTGCTTTTCGCAAAAAGTACTTCAATGCGTCGAGCGCTGCGACGTTAATGTGCAAGAACGCCAGCACAATGGAGGCGGCCGCGCGGCACACTCGCACAGTAAGGCCGGCGCGCCAGCGGAGAGCTGCGGCTCATCGGCGATGCGACGGAATGTCATACGGAGGAGACTTTTGTTGCTGTACAGGGCTGCAGTCACGCACTCCCTTCATTATTCACACGATTAAATGAATTTGGAACTGAAGATATTGCAGATATCGAATTATATACCTATATCGGTCTTACCTCATGGCCTTTGTCAAGCAGTGGACCTGCAAATCTCGATGAATGGATCTCATCCTAATCATTCAACTTGAAGTTCATACCTAGTTATTAAAGTTTATATAACATCTTCATTCCAAACTCATTTATTATGATCATACCAATACCGATGACCTGACCTTGACGTGATATGATCGAATCAATACTTTATTAGCAATTATTCACCCTTGATAGCAAATTTCCTTACCTCGCATGAGACGAGGATCATTGGTTGGACAGCCGGCCTTATCGCCGTTCCACGTGTTTTTCTGTCGGTCCGCGGCGTGTCGGCGGCGCATTGTCCCCGGCCACGGATCCCGCGCAGCATTGCGGAGCACTACCGCGGCTGGAGCCCGTTTCACGGTACAGATCACGATAAAAACCTCACGACTCGTTTGCGACGAATGCATGTTTAGCTTTATGATTGATCTGCAAACATTGCTCAAATCATTATTGTTATCGTCCACATCTTACGTGACTACAAAGCGACTGTCTTCGCTCTATCGCTATGATATTAATAGACATAATGTAAGAATCTCTAACCGCTAACGGCGCATACAAATACTGTAACTTGATATTGAAAAATGGAAGATTTGATTTCGAAGACGCTCGTAACACCGTTTGTGTCGTATGATTACTTTGTTTTAATTTAAACACTTATAAAATTGCGTGGTGTGCGTAAAGTATTCAATAAAAAAAGGTTGCTAAGGTTAAGGTCTCATTTTATCTTTAGTAATTACTGAGGAGCCCATAATCCTCAGCTGGAGCAGAACTTTCAAAAATTGACATACCTAGTCTATTCTGTAGGCCGCGGTAAATACTGTTTAGTAATATAATAATATGGTTATAGAGTCGAATATATATATGCTGCCAATGATCCGAAAACTATATCGGATGACCTCAGATAATGGGTAAACGATTGTGATACCTTCGGAGCGGGGACCCTCAAACATTAAGCTCAAATAATTGATAATCAATCGATGTGATCATGTAACCAATCTGGTGCAGTCCTTCGACACCGTTAGTAGTCAAGCACTGACTTATCGTATATAAAATAAAAAAAAAAAAAAACGTAGGACGTATCCAAGACGCAAATCTAGGATACGTCCACTTGCCCGACTGCGGCTAGTAATTTGTTTCTGCAGTGAATTACACCGCTCTCGCGGAATATGTGTTTCTGCGGCTGTACAATTAACTATAGCAACAACATAATGGCAGCAATGATGAACACGTCGGTCCTGCGATGCTGTCTGTGAGCAAAATATCGATGATGGTAACCGGCTCGTGGAACACACAAACATCCAGTTAAGACAGTAACGGCGCGCCGCGGGTCGGTCAGGGAGCGCGGCGCGGCCGGACGAGCGCTTAATGACTGTAACCGCTCGAACATAAAAACTTAAACACGGCATCGACCACATCGAAAGTTACTCTTAATCTGGCGGCGATTTCATGTTGTGGTTATTTGATGTAAAAAGTGTAAGTTCCCGTGCGGGGGGCGGGGGGGGGGCATGGGGCCGACAAGGTTTACCGTGGAGTCACAAGTCTCTTGTCGTAATAAAACAATAATTATATATTGCTTTATAATAACTTAAACATTTTTATATAAATACCAGCATATCCGCTCTCGCTGCGCCTTGGGAAATATGCAGAACATTTAGTTACATCACAAACAAATTAACAGGGCAAACGCTTCAACTTTATCAATAGGTATAGATGAGTACTTTGTTCAGTGTGTACATAATATTTGAATCTTTATAAACTTCTGTCTTTACGTCTGCGGAAAACTTCGTGAATGATGTTTGATAAATATGACACGTTGAGAGTATGAGATGGAATTTTTATGAAAAAGGCGTTGCCCGTGACTTCCCAAATGCGTGAGGGTCGTGGCTTGACGCAACAGGTTGTCAATTGCTTTCTACCCCTGGTTGCTAGACAATGTTTTGTCGTTAGAAACTTGCTTTGAATTTGGCTAAAATATACATCGTAATGGATTCTCTCACAGAAATGAGATGTTTGTTCGCGGTAAAAAGTATACTTTAGTTACTGGTCGATAGCGACGCTCCGTTGCGCCGTGAAAGAAGGACAAACAAACACATTTTCACATTTATAATATGAGTTTGGACTCCATTATAAACTTTTTGAAATATATTAATAGCTCTCCTTATTTTATACCCTCCAGAATACAACTTATTGTTGAGTTATCTATTCCACTTTTAGTTTCAGCCACTCACAGCCGGCCGATCACTGCTGGCCGTTGTGTATCGGAAAACCATAATTTGCGCAATCGAAGCTATTCTGTGTATAATAGTATAATTGCATATTTCCATTGAAATACATTCGTTAATCATTGAGTTATTATTCTTGTGATCAATTTATTTGTATTTTCTACAAATTGTATGTTATTTCACTCGTTACAGTTCGTTCACACCTTCGTTTCAGTGTAACTATTCGGTGACGGAATTATTATCGGCAGGTACTTACAGGTACAGCCCTCCCACTCGTACGTTGTGATGTTTCCCGCGTAATCCCTCATCAATTCTCGAAGTGAGCTGCGGTGTATTAACGTTTAAAAATCTCGTGGTCGGGCGGTGGTAAACAATGGTGGCGGTTTACGAGCGGTGGTCGGCGGTGGTCGACCGCGGCCAATGAGCTCGCCGCAGCTTCGCCGTCCATTACGCCGCACCTCGAACCGCACCGCAGCATCGCCACATGAGCGAAGACCGCACTCAGAGTGAAAGCCTTACTTAGCTCTCGCAAATCAGTGGCGCCTGCCGACTTTGCTTTCAGTCTAGTTGCTTTAGGCAGTTCTGTCGTCTTAAACTTACAGCATCGTAAATTTAATACACGATATACAGTGATATTAATGGCTGTAATGCGATGCGGGGACTCGGCATTGATGTCTCAGTCACGAGTGTTTGTCTATATTAATCGTTGATCCAGGACAAGTAGGAGGTACGTCTCTTTAATTCCACTCTCGAGTGAACTTCTAGATGTGTTGTGCAGAATCGACATCAATAAAATTGTTATTCGCAATTTTCAAATTCGCAAAATTCGTAAAACGTACCATAGTACGTTTTGGCATCCGTAACAAAAATCCTTCACACCTCGTATCTGAATCCAAAATACCGATAATAAACATTATATCCTAATATCGTAACAAGAATTGCTTTGTCTCAGTGTCAATATGCCTGTCGATCTGGGGCTCGAAATAATGAAATTAGATCAGGATCTGAAATTCAATGAACCTATCTATAATTAATCAATTTAAAATGAAGATAAATGCATACGATTCAGTAACAGGGATCCACCGGCTGAAATGGTTATTCGATTTCATACAATGTCCTATGTTGTTTCTAAGGAAATTAAAGAGGTCCACTAACTACCAGTAAGTTAGTCTCTACGTTTCCAGAGCGCCAGTCCCGCGGCAGCCGGCACGGACCGCCATCCTGAACGATTACCTTTACGTGCGCCGCGCGGCCCGCACCGCGCACCCCGCACCCCCGACCCTCGCTCCGGTTAACAGAGCGATTGCCGGGCTGATGGTTGATTTTTTCAACTATAAATATAAGTAAGTAATATCCATTGTTGTTTTGCTCGGGCCCGCGCACGACCGGAGCGGTTTCGTTCGCTCATTGTTATGAACATCGTGAGTTAAATACGAAGAGTATTAATTTTATGAGTCAATTTTCATTGTTAGGTATGTAACTATTTTTTGCATTAATGTTTAATTTGCGCACTCTTTAAGTAAATAGTTGACCGATAACAAGACGATCTTCCTTATGTGAAGTGGTTAACGTCGCACAATGATATCGACAACACCTGATGGATTACCAACCAAGAAAGAAAAAAGAGAGGAAATTCTGACTAGTCGTTTTCCGGCGGGAAGTCTGACTGCAACCACAGTGGTACAGGCGCGGGCGACTTCACAAAAACATTGGCATTATAAACCCTCAACGGAGCCCTACACCGAGAAGGGAGCCGGTTTCAGTAGCCTCATTATGAATTATCAAGTATCGTGCAAGCTTCACTGCAACCTTCGTCATAGCGTACTCAGCAAATTTTTTGTGTTATATGTTTTGGTGTCACGTCATGCTGGTGTATCCGCGCTGGAGACGCGAAAATTAAAGCTGTTCTACGAGAAATATTGAACGTTTGCTAATCTAGTACCTACACTACTATATTGGTAACAGATGTAAATAGCAGCGGACGCAAGTCGCAATATTTTTATCGTGGTCCGAGTTCCCTTGTCTGCAGTGCCTCCCGATGAGCGTGCGCCCGCGCCGTCCCAATCAGTCGGTGCGCTGTCGACGATCGACGGCCGATAGTATATTGTTTCCCTAACAGCTCCTCGCCTGCTCGCCGCAGATGTACTCGTCCCGATCACATTCAGCTGTCACGCCGGACAAACGCCCGCTTATCGCCCGTCAGACGCGCATTTGGCCTAATGTGAGCGATATCATCTCCGCGAGGGCGTCCAGGTGCTCCCTGTATGCAGGACGTGTCTTGGGAGAGGATGAGACCACGATACATGGTTATGTGTAACTTACTTAGACTTATGTTATGAAAGAAGCAAAACGAAATGGAAATATTTCACCGATTGATGTTATGGAATATATAAATAATTCAGTTTCTTGTATCCGATTATCTTGTATACAGTTATCCCTTAATTATATTTTTTTCAATCATTACTTAAAAGTTTACTATGGAAACATCGGTAAATTGTGTCCAAACGGCAAATCGAGTCTCAACTAGATTTGCAGCAACCCTTTCCTACCGTAGGGGTTGGGAGACTCAAAAGCTGCAGCACGGGCATCCTGAAATAACGCCCACTGTCTCTGGCCACCCCGGCGCCGGTGGCCGCGAGCTGCACGTGTGGGAGCGCTCCCCGTATCTCCACATCGCTATGTCGTACTCACAATATCGCTGTTTACACGCAACCAATACTTGACGCGATACGCTGTTGCATCTCACGGAGGCCCGTCTGCTCAACAATATTATGCCTTACCTTCGTAAAGCTTTATGGTTTGAGTGATTCTCCGATGTGGCGGTTGGTTATATAAGAGGAATTGAAATGAATCGTAAGTAGCAGTCACAATAGTTCGATAAACCGATCATATTTCATATTCGTTGCGCGCGTAGAAAGTCTTATGGTCGTTAGCCGTAAAGCTTAGAGCAAATTCGCTTTACTATGAAAGTGACAGCACCAAGTTTTTAACACAATTGTATGGGAATACGCCTGTCTTGTCCGCGTAAACGCCGCTAGCGCCAACAGCGACGGTCTATTAAAAACACGCTTTACTATGCTACAAAATTGCACTTGTGGGAAAATTTAAATGGGCATGACGTTTTTGGCAAATAAAGGCAGTTACAGATATCCTTATCGGCAAAATTACGCATCGTAGCAACCGCAGTTCTAGTTCAGGTTAGGGTTTATTCCATAAAAGCTAGAGGACCAGGCAGAAGGATCACTTGTCTGAATGATAAATAAACACTATTATATCAATTGGCAATCGATATTTGAAAAACCGCGGTTCTTTCATGTTATTTATAAATGCTCAACATCATCGTCCTATATTTATGTTTAAACTTAGCAACATCATATTTCTAGGACAATAATTGTCTTGAAAACAATGCAGCGACCATAGTGCGATGGTGGAAGGAGTTTTCACTTGCTTCACTGCACTCGTGCAAATCATAAATATACAGATACGAAATGTTTGTACAGCACAAGGTTTGTACGCGGTGTCAGCGGTGTTCCTGTATTTGAAACAACCACGAGAAACGTATTCAATGGTTTCAACCGTCCGCGTCCGCGTAATTAGCGCATAAACGTTGATACATATGTTGCTCGCAGCATTTCAATGGTGAATGCGGAATGGCCGACGCGGAAGGCGACTGCATCCAGACGACAAGTTGTTTGTGATCGCTGATCAATAATGTATGGAACGATCGCTAAATACTAATAAATTATTGTCGGGATTCTTTACTTTATATCGATAAAAATGTCGTCAATGTCAAAAGATAATGAAAATGCATTAGACATATGAACGAGTGACGTCGTTACCGGTCGCCGGGGTCTCTCGCATTAGATGAGGATTGAAAATGAGGCACTCGGTACAAAACAAAAAGCTGTCCTGTACCGGGCATGTTTATTTTAAGGTAATAATTGAATGAGGAAATGAAGCTCAGATTTAAAATTATTCAGCATTTAGCGAGGAGAGAACTTTAACACTGTCCAGAACTAGAAGTTTGATAGCATTTAGAAAAACATTATTAATTTCATTATGTTATTCACGTAATTCATTATTCGCGCAACCTTGAGATGACCACGGTGCATATGGAAAAGGAGGTGCGGGACGCGGGGCGCGGGGCGCGGGGCGGGCCCTAATCACCCCGCAACAAATTAACATTAATAAAGATTACAATCTCTGTAATATTCTTAGATGCAATTAATGAAAAGTGGGTAAGGACGTTGAGTAAAACAGTAATTATCACCGCAGCCATTACTGTACTTGCGGGTTTAACGTGCCGTAAAGAGAGATTTGTGATAACCAGCTAAATGCGTTTAAGTGATTTATAACATAATAACTATTAGGTACTCACAACCAACAACTTATGTGCGTGATCATAACCTTAAGGTTAGAGGAATTCGTAAGTAAAACAGCGTAGCGTGATCACTTAGGGTAATTACCATTCAAGATGACAACTTAGGCAAATTTTTGTAAAGCACTTTCAAGTTAAATTTCTTGAGTTATACCTTCATTGGTGTCTCTGGTAGACGAGCGAACAAGAACATATGTAGATTAAAAATTTGATTACATTTTTGAGTAACACCCTCTTACACGCATCCCTTCACCCTCTGGTACCACGGCTATAAAAAGTGCGTACGAAGTCAGGTTCAAAGGGTTCGCAGCAGAGTCACGTTGTTTAGATGAATCAAATGTAAAGCAATCGACTCATTAGATTCACCTAGAGATCTTGGTCAGAATAAACTAGATGTCTATTTCATAGTATAGGATCATTGTCACGACGATGGCCACTTCAAAGAATACAGTAATACAAATGGGGAATGCCTCACTTGTTTCGCGAGCTCGGTCGCGGGAGTGCAGCCGGGGTCAACGCTCGCGCACCTGTCCGCGCCGGCCGGAGGGAGCCTGCTGCACCCGGGGAGGACGGCGCTCTCAATTTGGGATCTCTCATTCCAGTACATCTCGGGATTTGTTTTGGATGACCGCATTGTCTACAGTCAGCACAGTGATTTCGGTAAGTCTAAGTCTCTCTCAAGTGGGACATCTGAAGCGCCATTGAAATGTCTAACATATCGACGGTGATACAAAACGGGCAATAAAGAGCTCGACATATTTTTGCTGACATCCGGTTCAACGCTCGATGGAGACTATTAAGTTCTGGGCAAGGCTTTTAGTATCCTCCACGAACATCTTCGCCGCTGAAGTACGCTACAAGTGTGTCATACCCGTCGTTATAAAAAAATCGTTACAATCATTCTTCACAACAGAATATTAATTGCATCCGTTTTGTGCTACAGAGGTACGTGATGTCACGAGCCACGGTCCTACCCCTTAATCGTGACGTAACATTAATTATCCAAACAATACGTTAACATCACGAACGTTCCCGGTCGACGGGCTTTCGATATGAGAGGAACGCTGGACTGTCCCAGGCCGTTCCGCCGCGCTGCTGCACGTAGCCGAAATTTAAAATATAACGAAATAGGTTTTTTGTGTAATAAATAATTTAATAAATTAAGTTTTGAACCGTGGCGTGACGCGGCATATCGCGCCGCTCAAATTTAATTTGTTCCTCATTGTGGCGCGGCCGGCTCCGCGCCGTGTAATCCAATTTATTAGCTGCGACCGACCAGCGCGCCGCCCGCTGCAACCTACAACAAAACTGTGACTGTACTTAAAAATATCTGAGAAAAACTGACTATTATTTGGTTGTTTACGAACACAATAGATCCCATAATACTAGTTGTTGAAGTGATTGCCCGTTCATTTCTTCTTATTTCAAAAGAAATGAAAGAACATTTGTAACGACCAATGCACACGGCGAGTTTAAAATACCGCGTTCGAACGATCCCTGGATGACCTCTTACAGCAGTTGGTTGGTGATGACCCTGTCTGAGAAGCGAGGGGTCACGGGTTCGATTCCCGGCTGGGGCAGACATAATAGACAAGATGAATAAGTGTTTGTTCTCGGTTCATGGATATTAGTGACGTTTAATTTGCGTTGTCCACGCCATCCGCGATACAAGGAATTCTAGTACAGGGGTATGAGGGTGTATATTTAAATATGATCGCGCGCTGTGTGCATTCAGTTTCAAATATGACCTCGCAGAACTTAATTGTCGGTTTAATTGTCCTCCGCAAATTAAAGTCATCTCTAACCTCGTCTGTGCAGACCAAGAAATAGTTGTCCCAAAGAGAAGTAAGTAAAACGTTATCTGATATAAACATATTCAGGAAGGGGAAAGTAATTCGTGAAGATGTCGACGCATTTTCGTTTACCCGCCTCGTGTGTGCTCAGCCTAAGCTCCACAAGGGGTTGCTCGCTCGCGGCGAAGGTTAAATGAGATCGAAGGCGGCACAAAAACAGTGCTATTGTGCGCCTAACAACACATTCCGGAGCTACCGCCGCGCCTCCGAACGTATCATCAATTCAATTACCGGCCGCCGTCCACCGCCTCACGTCACAGCGCGGCGTCACCTACCAACCAGCAGACAGGAATTTCGTGAGACGAACTTTGTTAAATACAGTGACAATCAAAAGGGCTCCGTTCCTAGAGAAGGGTTTCAAAATATATATTCATTTTACTGATAAGCGTCGTAGGGTTTAGCTATTTAAAATATCAAATAAAAGATGTACTAAGAGGTAGTCTTTATTTCTCAGATGAACTGAGATAATTTTGCTAAACACTGTATTAAGACAACAGCTCTATCGGCAACTATGTTGCTATGACAACAGAACGGTAATACAAGTGGTCATGCTTAATAAGGCGCACTTGGATAAGGTCATACGACATTACGCACTCTCAACGCGGGCGACTGTTCAAGCCTGCGTTTAAGAAACTGACTAACGCCCATTAGCGGGTCAGTGCAGAGCCAGTCAAAGGTCTAGAGTACCGAGACAGTTATACCATTTATATTACACCTAGATATACTAATTTAATATCCGATTGATGACAAATCCGAGTCAACCAGAGTACTTTTTTGTTTTTGACAAAATGTTCCGTTTTTCAAGCAAGTGGTACTATATTTCCAATTAAAACATGTCGGTTGCTATTATCGTAGCGTCGGTTGCCTTCTGGTGGAAGACCGTGACGGTTTAAGGCGGCACTGACGGCCGGGAGCGTCTGCCTCTATTAGTTTGGAAGGTAACAGGAATATTCGAAATGGAAGCAAAGCATCATGTCAGCTGGGAGCGGGATAATCTACTTTTGGACTTTGAGGCGAAACCATGACCAATTTCTACCGAAGCATGTTCTATTATAACATATTAAAAGTTGTTTGGCTGGTATTATTAACGTCACTAACAGACATAACGTCAAGAGTAAAATAAATATGAAATATAGAACCGCCGAACGACGGCCTTAAAACAAGTATGCCGACGGGTGAGTCAGCTGTAAATTACCAGTGAGACTCGTAAACTGTTCCAGTCGGTGTACATAACACTGACATAACGCAGTGTCAGTGTGGACCCGTCGTCCCGTTACCGGCCTGCCGGGACTGATCGTCCGATAGCGCGGCCCCCGGACCGCTACACACATACATGCAGGAACATGCTTTACTTGCAGTAAAAGAAGCAGTAATGACGCGGCATCGCGGAGTTTCAACATGCTCAGAATTGAAGGCTCAATAGTCAATCACTGAGTTGTGAGTAAAAAAACCTCTTAGAAATCAGTTTGCAAAGTACTAAGCTTTAAGTAATATATAAGAGTTTAAAAGTGAAAACTATCACAGCTACTACTCCGCGGGCCGTGCGAGTTTCCGAGTAATGGGATGATCGATGGACTGGTTTTTAATTATCTTCGTCGATTCCCCGTATTTAAAAACGAGAAATAATAACAATAAGATTTTTTTAATACGTTACAAACTCTCCTCGAAAGTTAAACTTCTTCGTCTGTACATCTCCGTCTGCACCAAGCACCAGGCAGACCGATGGGAGGCGATGAATGTTGTGACTTACTTTTGATAAAGCGACGTCCGAGCGGCCGCTATCTAACGTTCACTGCAGAGGTGGTGAACTGTCAGCATGCCTTCTGAAGCCTGTCTACTTCTAACTTCGTCTAAAGCGGTACACAACGCCCGGTTCTAAAGTATACAAGTCAGACAAATTAATATTATGCTATCTTAATTTATGCCGTCTCCTTCACATTTCAATCAGTTTTGAAATATACCCAAATGAACAATCTAATAAAACAATGTCCTGCGGTACCGACTGTATTTCGGTGGACAGGACACCTAGTCGAACAATGTGAGTGTCGCAATAAACGCCAGCCAGACTGTGTAGTGTGTCCACTCGGAGCGCATTCCGACGTGCCAGATATGATATCGCCATTGTAGCTGGCCAGCAGTTCCCAGCGCTTATATGGCATGTGGCACAATGCGACACCCGTCCTTCGGCTGAAGTATTTATTGGAGTTGCGTGGTTCCTGCCGCTTATGGACACGGCGAGCCGGCGGAGAGCCGCTCCGGAACTGTTGTAGCGAGTGATTTCCTTCGTGTGTAATTACCGTGGTACTTGAGTCCTGCGCTCGGCCTACTGCAAGAGTGCGGTCGGACGTATTTATTTTTTAGTTTAAAAGCTCATCGACGATCGATTGCGACGGTGATCACACGGCGACTTACAATCGCTACCTCGCTGAACGGTCCCCGCGTCGCGGAAGCGGCGAAGGAGGCTAGATGTTACATGAATATGGGAGCCCCGGGCGGGCCCTATCTGACGATCGACGTCCCATTAGCGGTCGCGGGGACGTCGGAAGTAGATAGCATCTTATCGTGTCCCGCCATATTAAAATGTAAATGAAACTGCGACCGATACATCGATACATGCTAATTTAATTAGCGGCGCCACCTGCGCGGCACGCGGCACCTCGTCACGTAAAAACTGGTGCGGGAGACGGCCCGGCGAGTAAATCGGCTGGATAATCGCGTGACGCGTTAATTAGTCGCTGAAAAAACGCGTCTGCGGCTAGCCGCGGCCGGGCGCGGCGCACGCCCGAGCGCGCTGCGCACTGGTGCGGCCGACCGCGCTTTACGTATACACGATTGACTTTTAAATGAACGATACCACTCTGTAATTAATCACTCGTTTATCATGTATTACAATATCATTAGTCTGAGATAAAATGTTTTTTGTCGGTATTCCGTCAAGAATTAAATAAACTCGATAAGTTATTCGTGTTATGACCGACAATGTTAGGAATTTTAATCAGACTACTTAGTCTACGGCTACACGGCATTAGCATGAAATAAATAATACATGACTTTATTATATCACACAGCTGAACACAGGCCCTCTGATTGATTAATATCAATCAGCGAGAATCGTTACTCGTCATGTCGTGGGTATCGGGTATCGGTCGTCCGCGTCGGCTCGGGCTGGAAGAAAACAAGACAATCGATTTGAGGAGTTACCAAAAACCAGCACACCGCGCGGACATAGATTGCGACCAAAACTAACAAATCAGAGAACCGTAGATCGAGGTCAATTCCATTACCGACTCCACCCACGGAGGCAGCTCGTTCAATCGTGGAAAATAGCAGCTTGCAGTCGGAGCCCAGGTCCGCCTGTAATTACCGCGGTGTCGTTGGTACACGACGCCGTTCATTTCAGTCGTCATTATGTCGGACGTAAGAAATGTACGTAACTGTCAATCGATTGTCGAGTTTATTTAGCGTCTGAAAAACGCATAATTAAATTGAATCAAGTTGTCCCGCTCGCGGCTGAGCAAATGCAAATCAATTATTCGCGTAATTACCTCCGCCTCGGATTTGTCAATCGCGCTCGACAGGTCGCTGGAGAAATCGAATCACCTGCTAGATGTTAATCTAGGTGGTCTGAAATAAAAGTAGGACCGCGGCTGGGAACTGGCCGCCATTCGCCACGCCGCCGCCGCCGTGTTCACAAATTGTCGCAGTTTTTATGACGCCAACAATAATG
The DNA here is from genome assembly GCA_018251375.1 of Calpodes ethlius. Lineage (NCBI taxonomy): Eukaryota > Metazoa > Arthropoda > Insecta > Lepidoptera > Hesperiidae > Calpodes > Calpodes ethlius. Next base: position 23,125 of record DWPA01000574.1, read on the forward strand.
TTATTATGTGCCGACAAAAACATGCAAAAAGTATGAAAAGTTTCTACGTTTAAACTCGTGTACAGCATCAGAGATCGACGTGATGTTGTTCAGGAATTGCAGATGTTATATGAAATAATTCTTGCAACGTGCAATTAATTCTTCACATTGATTAAGAATATTGCGAGCCAAAATATAGGTTCCTCTGGCAATTCCATTATTAAACCGAGCATTGATACGATCTCAAGTATTAAATTATTACATATTATATTACATTACATTAAATCCCTTTGTGATAACGAGACGTATTAATTAAGTGTGTCTCTTGCTGTCACACTTACACTAGGCACTCAGGCTGGGAAGCTACCACGATCATCTCGCAAGTGCAAACGTGCTATCCGCGGTGGCAGTCAGCGTTCACACAAGAGGACCCACGCCGTATTACCAACGTGCCTATAACAAGGATCGCATTAAGAATAGATTGTTAAATTGAAAGCGATTGGGCACG
>DWPA01000575.1:0-23610 GCA_018251375.1 Calpodes ethlius
TAATGAAGAGTTAAAAAAAATAACCGCTAACACACTCATACCCCCGCAGTAGGATTCCCTGTGTCGCTGGTGGCATGGGCAACACAAATAACACATTACTAACACCCATGACCCGAGAACAAAATATCTGTCACATAGCTTGCGAACCCAGGACCCCTCGCTTCGCAAGCTGGATCACTACCAACTAAGCTACGGGGCTATCAGATTCCCCCAGGCTGAAGAAACTAAATTGCTCTTTCCCCTAAGCCATAGCTGAGTACCTTCATATAACTTAACTAATAATTAATAACGTTAGAAATACAAACTAAAGTTGGAAAGAATAAACGCAATGTCAATGACCTCTTTTCAATGACTTATATCTGCAAGTTCAAGTTAAGGTTAGCTTTGGAGGTTTTCTTCATTCAACTTTGAGCTTATGCCAATGTTCCCTTCCCGAGTCGTACGCTGTATCATATGGATATGACGTCAGGTCCTATTGGAGGCTGTACTACCTGGCTTTCTCAGTTCTCGTGGTCTCCTTGTAAAATCAACGGCAAAGTGTTGAAATCTTACAAAAGGTAATAGCATGTTCCCTATTTCTCCTTAACTAATAAAGCGGCGTATTTTTGATATTAGTGGTTACCTCTTACCTAATCGCACGATCTCTTCGTTTATTGGCTATTGACAAACGCTTATAAAATAGTTTAAAGAGATTCCTTAGTTGAGAACATCATAAAAATTCAATTTTAATCAACTAAATAAATTAAGGTTCTGTATTCGACGTATATTAATATATTATATTTATGACTTAGAAGCCACTTACCCACTTTTTATTCGAATATTTTAATTGCATGTATCTACTAGTACATCTGAGGATAGAAGAGCAGACTACTCACTTTAATATACATCGTAAAACATTGAATAAAAGCTATGGGCTTTCAATGTCAATTTTTGGGAGTGTCAGGGGACCAAAGAAAATAAGAAATTTTATGGACAAACGTAAGTTCGTCCTGTAAGCCACAGGATTTCAAGAGGGGACAGCTGTCTTTCCTCTGCCCCTCCCCCCCCCTTCGGTACGCCCATGGTCATTGCTGTTTTGAAGATTAAGTAAAATTTTGTGTATTACATATACTAACTACTACTAGTATTACACATTTTTTCAGTTATTGGCATGACATAAATTAGCGAAACATTACGTGGGTCCCGCCTTCCTGCTTCCTGATTAAAACCAGTCAAGTTCATGTCGAGCCACGCGCATTGTAATCTCCTTGATATGTTTCATATGTCCAACACCAGTCATTTCGCCGGCAAAGGAAAAACGGTCTTCGCAAACCCATCATTTTCTTTAAGAACTTTTTTAACCATATTACAGGGTACACGAGAAAAAAAAGAAATTATAAGAGATTTATGACTACAAAACTCTGAAAATTAATTGCAAGCAATATGTAATGTTTGCGGAATCTCCTCTTTATTTGCCTCGTTCGCAATACAAACGAACCAGATAAAACAATTAGATAATACAAATATTATGAAACATTGTTTACAATACATCGCTGAATAAATAATTAATCATTCATTCATATACCGCACATAATGATGCGATGTTTGTTACATCTATTTATAGCTCAATAAATGTGATTTTGTTCACTCTTTAATCGCACGATGATGTCACAAACATCTCATTCGTGAAAATCTATTTGACGTCCGTTCAAAACATGTTTGTGTTTGTGTTTATCTGGCTATTACCCTTATTATCTGTTTAATAACTATACAAACATGCACGCACGATTATTTAAATAATGCCAGCCATTTTATAGCATGACATTGCCGGCAATAACGTTTTAATAGGCCCTGATGCATATGTTATTGTCGCATGAATCGTGCGGGTGGTTGGACAGTATTAAATTAGTTTTGTGTGTAATGTTATGACATTAGCTGTGGTTGCGATTTGATATTTTGAGAGAGCATTTCATTGAAATCTCATTGAATCCGTAGCTTTATTTGGAAGTGATGTTACATGCAAAGCAACTGGTCTAGGGTTCGATTCCTCGCTGAGACAGACATTTTTGTGACTGATGAATGTTTGTTCTCGGATCGTGGTTGTCTATGTGATTACTAGTGTAATATCAGGATGTAATATTTTCTTTTCATTTCAGACTATTTCAACTGAATCATATTTTTCGAAAATCTACCATTCTATCTATATAGCGGCCTTTTAAAGTCCATTACTGGACTCCCCTAATTGGCGTCACTTCGACCGGTCCTGGGCCCTCTAAATCCAGTGGTTTCACACCATCTTCTTTAGATTTTTTCCTATCAATGTTCTTTATTAAAGGCACTATTCATAGATTTTACATACACAGATTTATGTACGTGTTAAGTAGACATATTTACCGGTTGTCCGATCTCTGTATTCGCAAGTTGTGCATCCACGAACAGACTCCGCAGGCTTACTGAAGCTAATCTGAAACAAAAGAGGTAAGTTAAGATCCTTTAACAAGAGTACGCGAAAATAATAAACACGAGATTTATCTTGTTTACTCGCCACAGTAACAACGTTAAGCGATTGATGTTCCAAAAAAAGGATCGATGTAATGTATTTCTTAAAAGGATTCCTGCTTCGGCGATGAAACATTCGTGAAATAATAAAATTTATGTCAGTTTTCTCTTGAATAAATACAGTAATGGAATATTGATGTGAGTGAGAAATAGCATCCGACGTGGGGGGTAATGTAAAGAGCTATTTTTGCAACAATGAAAGTTTTATCTACTTGTGGATTTGAATCCTTCATATAAATTTATTTATACGTATTAGAAAGATGTTGCCCGCTTCTTCGCGTTCGTTTGAGAAATTAACAGCAATAAAAAGCTTATCAATTAATTTCTTTCATTGGTTGCCAGGTAACGCTTTGTTGTTAAAAACTTCTTTTAATTCGGCTGAAATATACATTTTATTGGGTTTTCCTCCAGATATGAGATGTTTTTGTATAGTGGAAATATCCTATGGTCATCTTCTCAACTATTTCCATACCAAATATTATATCATAAGGATGCTCCGTTGCACCGTGAAAGAAGGACAAAGAAACAAACCTATGCATTCTTAATATTTGTTTAGATTTACTAGTGTGAAATGCTTGTGTATATTTTATTTAAGTGAAAAAAAATCTTTGTTGCCCTTCTTTAGAATAATGCAGCGACATTGGGATCTGTTGGTTGGATCTTAATGTTTGGTATAGATAGAGTTACATAGAGAAACATTTAAGAAAAGTAAATGTTATAATTATAAGTATTTTGTGTACTTTATTTTCTATGCACACACATCATTGATTACATACAGATAAATACATAATATATTTTATATAAACAGTAACCTTTGCACATATAGTTACTTATAATGCCTGAATAAAATGTATCGATATAAAGAATTCAATTCATAAATTTTTACGAGTACCCTCACTCGGCATCGGTTTTTCGAAGCGAAACGAGGGTAGTTACTAGTAAATAACAAAATAACTTTTAGTCATTTTGATATAATTGAAACTGATGTCACAATAATTGTTTACACAATGGATAACCATATCAATATTAGGAACCATGTCCACCATAACTTACCATGAGTCAAATGTAACCATTAGAATGGTCGTCACAGCCCAGCGTGTCTTTATATCGCCGATAAGGTCCCTTTTGCATACTCAATGGGCACTATCGGAAGGGCTACGCCAAAATGAATTTTAAACGTTTATGGCATATGATATTGTTTATGGTTCTATTCAACTAATGATAAATTCATTGTAAACAAAGTATAATTCAAAATCTCTACACGTAGAAATTTGCATGCATTTTTTAAATCTTTAGAATCTGTAATGGGTTTAAATACTATATGATATGTGAGGATTGAAGATAAATAAATTCATCTGATGACTGTGTTATCTACGGACAGCAAATCAGATTTGTCTTTTAATAGTTATATTGAAGATATATCATCTACAACAAACCTTATATATGTTGTGAACTTATATATATATACTTATTTAGGTATATTATAATTCTATAAAAAAATGATATGGAGTTTATGGCTATAAATATAAATCTGTATTTATTAATTAACAATTAACTATTGTACTACAAAAATATAATATCTTTATCAATTATAAAATCTCGTACAAATATTATCACTTCATTTAAATGTCTATAATCTTAAAGTAATAAATCTGTAGGACAGAAAGGCAATTTATATAGTTACCGTAAACCGCAGCCAACTACAACCATCTACATCTAAGTCACCATGTTCACTATAAACGGAATGGTCTAGAAATTGATCTCCCATATTAATGACCCCGTTTGGAACATGGCTTCGAAAATCCGATAATACTTTAAAGTGTCACGAAAGCCATACAAGTACATTGGTTCTAATAGGTCAATGTGACGTTTCCTAGCCCGTCTCGACCCATTATTGTCACGATTTTGTGTTTCTTTGATACTAGGTGCATTTATACAGATACCGATGTTAAATGTACTTTATGTCACATTCTTTATTCGTTGTCATTTGTATTTAGAATGGAATGTTTAGTGATGTCATTTCTTTGAAGGTACGTTTATATAGTTGCTGATATTGAATGATCCTTTTATTACATTCTATATCCGAAGGCGTGGTTTCGTAATGTGTATGTCAGTGATGTCATCCTTACCATATGATTTGAAATAGAGTTTGTGTTTATCTCTTGTATGTGTGTCTGGTATCTGTTAACTTTTTTAGCTTTAATATTTCTATATAACATGGCGTTATTTTTTTAAATTCTAATGATCTATATATATAAAAATGAATGTTTGGCTGTATGTCCTTTATAGAATCGTAAACTATGCATTAGATCATGCGATGATCTTTAGCAAAGTTGTTGTGCATAAGCCCGCGAAGGTTTCAGAGTTAGTCCGACCAATTTTCGACAGATGGCGCCACTGTGATTACCTTATTTCAGTTTTTGGCGTAGCAACGCGCGCATGGGTCAGCTACTAGGTTTATAAAATATTGAATAAAGAAAGAATTTTTCCTAGCTATCAATTACATATTATTATTTTTTATTTATATAGTCTATATCTTTTGTGTATTTTTATATATTTCAGTGCCTGGCTTGAATCGAGTGGCAAAGAAGTTGAACATCGACTGTGCGCCTGCTATGACAGGTTTCGATTTTAATGGAGGGTGGTCCCACCCAGTGTATGATGGCTTTGTAGTGTGTACGGAGTTCGAAGAAATAATAACCAACGCTTGGCATGAGGTAATATTAGATATGTTCATTTACATGGCCATACTTAGTGACTTTTACTATTAATTACCATGTAGATCTCGGGTTCAAATCCCGGGCGTGGCAATCATAAATCACACCGATTAATGTATCTGATATTGGTTGTTTTTGTCCTTTCATTGGATTATATAAATTACCATTGGGCAATTTATATCTTTGCAGGATCAATTAGAGCAAGAACGAAAAGAAATAGAGAAGCTAGAAGCGAGGGTTTACGGTAACTGGAGACGTCTCATAAAGGGACTCTTCATTAGGGAAAGACTCAAGCTCAAGTATGGATTCAGCGAGCCTACAACTTCCCAGGAGACAAAGAAAAAATCAACTGGCCCACGTCTGGTTTTAAAGAAAAAATGCTTGGATAAATGAAACATTATTTTGTTTAAGCTATTTTGTATTATGTTTAATTCGTAATAAGATAGAACTTAGTAGTAGTCCATGGAAAAACATGAAAAAGGAGTTTTCCTGGCAAATTGTCTGCCATGTATTGCCATGGTCTATTTTCAAATAAGGTATTAAGTAAGAAGGTAAACAGTCTGACCACCGGATGGTACATTGCTTCGGCTAAACATACCAAAATAGTCCAACATTTCCCAGAGATGAATGGATGAAAAATTTTGTGTCTATGGAACTTATCATAATGTGCTTTTTTTTACAATCGGCACATTATTTTGTAATTATATAACGCCGTATTCGAGCGAAAGGATGGAAGTCAGAAATATTTTAAACACTAAAAGTAAAGTAAAATGAAAGTTGGTTGAGAGGCAGAAAAAAAACATACTGAATTCTTTTTTCTTATTATCGTGATACTTGGGAGACATGTTTAAAAAAACGAACAAGTTTTCTGAAGTATACCAATCTCAAGAAACTTAGTATACTACTAATCGACATACTCGGCGACTGAAATCAGTCTGCTTCGTGGTAAAGCTTCTCTTAAGGATTTTATTATCAAGATTACTATTAAGTCATTAATGCTATTACTGGTATTATTATCTTTCCCCGAAGCGTGCATGGCTGGCTTATTGCTTCAGTCAGCCTCAAAATATTTTGTTGTATCCAGCCATTTCGTACTTTTTCTTTCTTGCCTCTTAGCCGACAAGCCATAGGTGATGGCTTTGATGTTGCTGATGCTCGTGAGCAATGTCACCACTTACCATCAGGTGTATCATCAATTAAATCTGTGGTCAGCCCTTTTGTCAAAAAATAAGTCAAGTTTTTTAAGCATGTGCGGTTTTAAGGAAACTGCTATAATGTGCCCCTATTTAGAATTTCATTTGTTTTATTATAAAGTAGTTTTAAGTAATTAGCCTGAAGGAAAATAAGTTGATTGGTTCCGCCTATTTTAAAAATACAATACCACCAATAATATAGGACCTGCACAGGGTAATGTTTCATGTTTCATACAGATATTTTTTCGATTCGAATAGTACCTCACATCGAAACAGGCTAATTAAGCTTATTATTTTTTGTTATGTTATATTATACATTCATTTGAGTAACCTGTCTTGTTGAATATAGCTTTAAAAGCATTGTTTATGTTATCTACTAATTTATCTGAATGTTAATGATGTATGAATAAATGTAATATACAAGCACTGCCAGTTTGATTTACGTCAAACTTTATGGCTTCTCTAAATTCACTAAAAATTAAACTGCACATGGATCAGAGGAAGTATGAAGGTTGCCACGATTAATAGTATCTTTACAATAGTTGAAAACATAATGCAATTAAATCTTAGATATATGTATGTATATTTTTAATATAAGATTATTTCTGTGATGTTGAATAAAATCTCTTTTTTATGAGGATTTTTATTATTTAGCTATCTATATGTATCTTCGTTATAAATTATTGACCAATCTATCTTCATTATGCTTAGTCATTTTTCCTGTTGTTGCTGTTTTTTAGCAAGTAGAGTATATTCACTTTTTAAGAGATTTCTTCTATAAGTGGTCTTTGTAATAATTCGTTTGAAAGGTTTGCTAACATTTAAAAATACCATTTCACTAATAAGTAAATATATTTTTACGAAGTTATATAATAGCTGCAGTTTATTTTTATTACTGTCTGAAGTATGGGGGATTGAGGAAATGAATAAAACCGTCGTTTTTAAATTTGTTTATTTTAAATGATAGCTTATGACGATCATTGTCAAGTAATATGGCAATAAGCTGTCTTAACATTAAGTAGATTTAAATATGCATGTTACGTAGCAAAAGCGCCAAAGCAAGGTTAGATCTAGCACAGCTTATTGCTGTAAGATATAATAAAATGACAATTTATGTACAAAAATCTCTGATGTATAAAAATATGTATATCAACTTCAGATCTTCAAGAAGAGATCTGGTCGGTCGAAACGATTGCACAGCGTGCAATCTTATCCGCGTTTACAGGACAGTTTTTATTACCTTACCATCACTATTCCAAAGTGATGAGGTAAGGTGTAATCACAATGCCATTGATCAAGATTTTTCTAAATTGTTCCAATTTTTTTTGTATTTTTTTACATTTTAATAGAGAAATTTACGTCCTTACAAGTCTATAACATAACTATTAAGTCTATGCATCCTTACTCTACAATATTTTATGACGAATTTATAAACTAAGGGCCCAGACACATTCATCACAGTTTGTACATATTATGAAAGGAATGTAACCTTAATTTATATTTTCCCATCATAAAATATTTGGGCTTATCTCATAACATTTATCATTACATACTTTTAGTCTCATCAAGGAGTATCAACCATTATTAAATCCAGTTTAATAAATGGTATGATCAGTAGACTGGTAGCGACACGCAGCATAGATTCTTTTCATGCTACCGTACACACTTAACTCAAGTTTCTATAAAGTCCAGCTTCATAGTTATCTAAGCCATGGTCAATGTGCCTGCGCCCAACCCGAATCCAACACCCTTAGGGCCAAAGTTTCTACCGTAACAGCCGCGGCAGTAAATTTCGCCGTTAGGTCCGTCGTTTAGATTGGTGGAATCCTGAAACAAAAAAGCAACTGCTGTTATATTGCTAATGATATTAAAACTTCAGGCTAATTTCATATTATGATCCTGTAAATATTGGGATCTTCCGATGATTCCCGCTTGCTAGTCCTATTTCCAAGCTGCAATGCGGTTCGAGTTCAATAAATCTGTACCGAATTTTTCAGTTCCGCGCGGTTTGAGTCTAATGTAGTAGAATCTTGTACCACGCGATAAGTCATTCATATGATTTTAGCCTAATGCCTACTTGTCTTTGACAAATAATGTGGCCATAAAATAGTTTTTAACACCATTCAAGCGTGACATTTCAGATTTATAAAAAGAAACGTATTATCATGATCTAAAATATACAATCATAAAATGAGACGAAAAATATGGTATTGTGCACAGTGTAACTTGATACATGGAATAGTGCAGTACCTCGGTTACATTCAAAAACGTAGAGTCGCCATTTTAATATTTTCCGGGCACTTAAGATATAACTACAAAAAGCACAAATTTTTGATGGTATGTCCAATTAATTATAATAATGGTTTTGTTTTTTAACCAATGACAAATTAAAATTTGGTCCAATAGTGTTATCTGTCGTTTGGCTTTTTGTACCAATCAAATTGCGCTGTTCATTAATGCATTGTCCAATAAGGATGAAACATCAACGTCAGCAGTTTTGTTTTGATTTTTGTTGACATTTTTGACAGTGACATTTACTGAATTTTGTAGATTATCTTGGTTCGGTTGGTGTTCTTCATTGAACTAATTTTAGAGGATTTCAAATTAATTTTAAAGTAACAAATTTAGCTAAAATGATTAGTTTTAAAATATTTCCTTCGTTTCTACTTGTCGTGTTAGCTGCTCGAAATGCAAACGCTGAATTTTCTACAGAAGATTGCGCTTCACTTGGATTTACAAAAGCAAACCTCTTGTGTTCTTCGTGTGATCAATTGAAAGATTTTAGTTTGGAACCTCTTATAGAACATTGTAAAGAATGTTGTCATAATGATGAATCTGCTCCAAAGGAAAAGAAATATGCGCGGGCTATACTTGAGGTTTGTACGTGCAAATTTCCGGCATATCCACAAATACAAGCATTCGTGAAAAGCGACAGACCTGCGAAGTTCCCGAATCTACAAATTAAATATGTTCGCGGCCTAGACCCTATAATTAAGCTCCTCGACAAGGATGGCATCATCAAGGATACTGTCGCCATTGAGAAGTGGAATACTGATTCAGTAGAAGAGTTTTTAAATACCCATCTTGAAAAGGAAGAAGATGAAGATCGGAGTTACTTAAAAACTAATCAAATTTAGTAAAATACATCTCTAAACTGTTTAATAGTTATTATTCTTATTTCATAACATTACTTCATGAAACTGTGTCAATTACAGACAATACATAACCTATACCAGTGGACCTAGAAGCATGGAAATTCATATACAAATTCAATAAATACTGTGGAAGAGTACTAACAAATTAAAAATGTTTTTTTTGGCAATTTAATCCCAAAGAGGTTATAGAGGTTATAGCTTAAAACCAACTTTATCCGAGATGCCTTATAATTTGAAAATTCATGTATCAAATGCCGAAATCCGGACTATTACAATACACTATAATATTTGAATGCACATACCTAAAATAGTGTATATTTCATTTAATACTTACAAGAGATCTGTGGCAATCCGCACATGAGAAGCACCGTTTGTGCCATGTGCCATTCTTTGAATGCATTTGTTCTGCGGCGTAAACAGGGAACCCACAACGTGGGCAGCCTTGGCCCTTGGCTGCCTTCTGGCCAGTGAAAGGTAACTGCTCTGTGCTGTATAAAAAAAAAGGAATTGTATTATGTGCCTGACTTATATGTGTATTTGATTAACCGTAAATATAAACTCGTAATTATATTTAAAAAATGAACAAACTAATGTTTTGAAATTTTGATATGATTGTTAAATTAATAACATCTAGAGATCACTAATTTTAAGTCATGTTCACATATTGACATCGAAATTAAAATTATTTTAAGTACCAAGAAAATAGTGTTTGGCTGATTAGTACCTAACATAAGGTTCCGAAAATAAATCTATAACTGCTTTTTACTTTCTAAGTTTAAAAACAGATACTTTTATTACAAATAATAACTTATTTGCAAAGATTTTCGCTGATATTGTATAAATATTTTTCAAATATTCAATATTCAATTGAGTTGATATTATACAATTTATATTGAGTTTCATATCATAAGAATGATTGGAAAATAAACCTCAAACAATAAAATATTCCATCAGTGAAGTAGGGTTGGTTACATTGGAATAGATAGTGTTGGTTGAACCAGAAAAAGTTGTTACATATAAAGTATAATACAATTACGTACTATGTGATAGTGGGTTCAGCATCTGTGGAAACCAGAGTCGGAGCGTGGCCAAATCCAAATCCTTTAGGTCCAAAAAGTTTAGCATAGCAAGCACGACAGTGGATTTCTTTGTCAGGTCCATCGCATGCCAGCATGGAGTCTAATGGACGATGGCATTCGGCGCAGTTGAAACACTTCTTGTGCCACATCTGGAAAATAATTTATGATTATAATAACAATTATAAATCAATGACTAGAAAACTATAAATATGGATGAGAACTAGGATTATTTATGCGTATGACTTGAACACACGTTACATCACATATAACCAAGACCAAAGACCCGACATTTATTTGTCGCATACATCGAATGTCTACCGCGGTCGGACATTATACCCGGAACGTCTCGCTCAATAGGCTGGGTCTACTGGCCTACTTCCAATTAGAATGTGATAGTGAAATGGTTTACTAAATATACCTACCACCTATTTCCTTTTCAACGTTCCAAAGTTTATTTTAAAAAGTCTCCATAGACTCGGATGCTTTTATATATATTACATTTTGAACAGTCTTGAGTGGAAATAATAAATGTGAATTCAATTAACTACATACTACTACTTGGTCAATGGTCACTCACTAAAGGTTAATGACCTGTGAATAAGTTTATTATTGAAGCAAATAATTTGTATTCACTTACTGTGCCCTTAGCCAGTTGTTGCTCCGCCGCGAAGACCATACCACCACACCGCGGGCATCCTTGGCCTTTAGGAGCCTTGATTGAAGTAGTGTCAGGGTTGTAATATGGACGACTGGCGGAAATTTCTTCTTCGCTAAAATTATAATTTTATTTGTCAGTATTTATCGAGGTTGGAAGTTAAAACCGATTTGTACTTATATCGTCTTAAATACTTACGTCAAGCCATCAGTTTGAAGGAATCCAGAGCCGCAGGCAAAGCCGTAGCCGTGGGGTCCCCATTTCTTGCCGTAGCACGTTTTGCAGTAGACATCAGAGTCAGGTCCGTCGCAAGCAATAATCGAGTCCAAGGTCTTAGTGCAGTCACGGCATTTGAAGCACTTGCGATGCCATTCGCGACCCTTTGCCAGAACTTGCTCGGCGGCGAACACCACTCCACCGCAGCGGGGACAACCCTTGCCAGGAGGAGCCTTGATGGCGGCGGTGTCAATCACCGTAGTTTTGGGTGCTTGTTCACTGTTAAATATTGTTTTCAAATATTAAATACTTATTATCGTACGGTTAATTGCAATTATTAAATTAAAATTTTCTACTAGGGACTTATCCTGAACGGTCAATATGCTTTTAATTATGTTTATTCGAATCATTAAAGAAATGATGGAATCGGCAATCATTACATTGATATTTGTATGCATCTCATTGAGTTGCATTATTTTACATACATTAACCGACTATACCCATTTTTTTCACGTTACCAACTACCATATAATCGTTTATCGCGATTGGTATGTATACATTTGATATGTAAAATTATGAAAATATATAAAAGGTTCGTTAATAAACTTTTCATCTGTTAATCAAATATAGATAATGACTATTGACCTTCAAGAGATCCTATTATTGACTATAATAAAAAAAAATCTCAAAGAAAATCCGCGAAGTTCATATCTAATAAGATAGTTGAAGGGCTTCTTGTAAAAATTGAAATTGGAGCTCTTATATAGACAAAGTTATAAAAAGATTAGTAAATACACAAAAATATATATGTTATGTGTATAATGTATGTGTAGTTATGTGTTTCAGTACCTAATAAAGCTTCAAAATTATAAAATAAAATTTAAAGCCTAATAAGAAATGTAATGTACAAATTCTTAAATTTAAAAAAAAAATTAAATATAGAGATGCCGACTCTTCTACAACAAATTGCGTCATGTCAATAACAGTTAATTTACTCAAAGCTAAAATTCTCAACCGATGTTTACTGAAATTAATATAAAAGGAAGAAAACATTATATGAGCGGAATCCGCATCACATTAAATATGTTGTAAGCTCACTTGCGTGGCTAGTGCCGCCTTATAAAATTAGTTCGTACGAGAGCGGAGAGCACGTTCTATTTTCACGTTGGCATTCTGCCACCTCTTGTTTGTATTATAAGCTGTTTTTATGAAAGTGACTATGTGATGGAAATAACCTAAACCTGTCGTGTAATCCGAGAAGTATATCTAATATTTACATGCCTTGAAACTCCCGAAAAGGATTGCTACTACTTTCTGCGGTGTATTTGTTGAAATGTTGTTCGTGTTTTTAAAATACTAGTAATGTTACAAACACATACGCTTTGCCAAGCCTCTATAAGCGAATAATGATAAAATGGTAATATTGTTATTTGGCCATAATGCGGCCGTTTTTGAGATGTTTATGTGGGATATCAGTCACACATTAACTATTACCTTTGTCTTTCTACGTCCTTTATGTCACACATAAGACCCAAGGATGACATTCCACCGTGTCCAACACCCCTTGGCCCAAATTTTTGTGCGTAGCATCCTAAGCGAAAGCAAATAAGCGTTAATAAAGTTCAACTGAGGAGTGCATAGCATGTCTTTCAGGAATGGAAGATTGCGCCCAAATTCTATATATGCTGTGCCCTCGCCAGATGAGTCAATCGATCACCGACACCCAAACATTTTCTTACCCATTGGCGTAAGGGTCGCTCTGCAACACGCCGGCTCCCTTTCCATACCCATATCCCTTAGGCCCAAACTTCTTTCCATAACATACTACAGGAAAAAACATAATATTAAAATTACATATAACATATAGATCATGCAGAAAATAAGTAGGTAGATATGTGTTAATATAATTAATATAAAATTGCGCTAAATGTTACAAATGGAAACGTAAATTCAAGAGATTTCAAATGAAGCTATTGTAAGCGTAGATATAGTTCAGATATTCGGCATTTCTGAAACATTAAACGAACCTTTGCAGTAAATGTCTTTATCTGGGCCCTCGCAACAGTTCGTAGAGTCCAGCCGCTTTTGACAGTCACCACATTTGAAGCACTCCCTGTGCCACGCCTGAACATACAGTAAAGGTATTCGGTCACATGCAAGGAAACATCTACAGGGTACACGCTGTTATCACAATGAGAGTACAGGTTAACCTTTTACATATTGGGAATCTTCAATTAGGGAAAGGCAACAATTAAATACCTCGACAATATATTTCATTATCTGGCCCATCACAATGTATCATGGAATCAAGGGTTTTGTTGCAATTTATGCACTTGAAGCAGCGCTTGTGATAACCCTACGATATAATAAATACTTGATTATGTTTTTATTATAATAATTGACGTACTTTACCCGACGAACCGATTTAATCATACAATATTAAAAAAAACACTTAAAATAGATAATAGACATAAACAAATAATGTTTCCCTCTAAAATTAATATAATTACTGGAAAGTGTTGCCTTTATATAACATTAAAACGAAATCTTACCTTTCCGCGAGCCAGCATTTGCTCAGCAGCGTAGACGTAGCCCCCACAACGAGGGCAGCCTTCACCCGGTGGTGCCTTAGCAATCACGCGCGGTTCCAGACAAGCCCCGTTGGTTCGTGCATGTTCACCCCTGCATAAGGATGTTATGTCAGTCATAGTTTAATATGCATGTAAAATGGCTGGTCGAGCAATGACAACGACAGAAGGAATGTTAAAAGGCTATTGGATGCCGGAGCACTCCGGTCATCCCTAGTAGGTATCTAGATCGTCCACACGGATGTTGGTGAAGCTGTTGATGCCGGCGGCGCACCTCCGCCGTAATGGGAGAAGGTAAGGGCTCCCGGCCGCCCGCTCCGCACCGGCCCGTGTAATAGCCTCGCTACACAGACTACACATATCGACATAGAGGGCACTTTCCTTATCCCATCACATTTATATTAGATCCGATTAAAGCTAATACAAGCGTTAGCTGAGAGTTAAAGAAGGTCAGTAGTAGCCTTGAAAGTTACGAAATAAAAACAATAGTGATAAACTAGTCATGCCTTAATGCCATGGTGCGTTTGGAGCGTTGCGAAGCCGTGCTATGGCTTTACAAATTTGGTGTCTCACCGTTGCTCCGCTGTCTTAGGGTCGCTGGTTCGGGGGACAAGGGGGATAGAACAGGTCGGAACGCATCCGAGCCGGCGGGGGTCTGCGCGGCAGCCGCCGGAGGCCCGCGCCGGCGTCGACCGCGCTCCGACTCATAAACACAAGTCAAATTGTGTGGTCGACTCTTTTAATACATTTTTTTATAAATAATAAATAGACCGATAAACAAAATAAATTAAGCGATAGCGAATAAATAATCCTAACTAAAGTAGATTAAAGTACGGTATGGTATTTGCGAGGCGCCGCTGGTTGGCCGAGGTGAGCGTCGGCGACTCGCTAGCTGCTGGCGGCTGCTCGCGCTCAATTCCTGTTGCGACATAAACGGAGACTGGTCATGCACGTGTCAGGCGGCGCGTAATGTACAGGCGAGCGCGCTTTTACTACTTTCTATGAGTTTATATACACGCGGTTAATTTGTTACGTACGGGCCCGGAGGCCGATCGTCTGTGCGACCTTAGATAAGGAAAGACCCTCAGTGGCGCGGGCGGCGGGAGTCAGATATCATTGGTACTTACGCCCCATCCTTCAAGTGTTCACCGGCGTCCATGGACAGGCAACCGGCGCCTCCACCGAAGCCGTAGCCTTTGGGTCCGAATTTGCGTGCGTGACATACTTTGCAGAACAGTTCACCTTCGTGTTCTGAGCAGTTGGTGGAGTCCAGCAATTTCTGGCAAAGACCTGTGGAACAATAAAATTTAATAAACTAAAGTTACTAGGACAATTTTACTAGTCATACTAGTAATGAGTATTATACGTAGAGATATACTAAAGTTAACTGTACCAAGCGTTAAAAGTTTTTCTTTACCAATAAATTAAGTGTTGCTCTAAAGTTAGTTTTTGGTCTGCATACATAAAAGTAAAGCAGCCTGTCTCAAACGTATACCCCAATACGAACCCGTAGGGGCCTACGATTTCATGATGCAGTATCCGCGGACAAACGAAACGAATATGTTACACTAAGTTATGAGTATTTTTCCCTGTATTCTGTCAGAAGTGATATTCGTCATTAATATTATTCTATTATCGATTTATTTATGTTATCTGTTATATTTTAATGCGTTTTACTTGATTGTCTCACATGTCTTTTTTTATTTTGTTACGAATATAAATTATATTCCGTAATAAATAATCTTCAGACTTAAGTAACGATTTATATTCCTTGTCATCGAAAAAGACGAGATTCCATGCTTGTCTCGTGAGGAACAAAATATTTAACTGCAGATTGCAACATTTCTACTATAGGTTACAAATTCCCTATAATGACAAAATTTATGTATAAACTATACCACTACTAACTTTCTCAAATTAATCTGAATAATATTTGCCAATTAAATAAAAATATTTGTCAACTTCATATCATTACTTTTTATTTTTTGTTGTGACACATGTAACTGAAAGAAATACTTATCTAGCAAGGTGATGTATATCAATTTCATAAAGTAGGTATTGTTTATCAGATCTTATAGCTATCTTATAACTATTTTGACGAAAAGTAATGTTCATATATTCCTGTCTCATATTGAAAAAAGGTAGAGAGTATTGATCATCCAAATCGGTGTATCGCATTAGTTCGGTTTTCTCATCAAAGGCTTCATAATACTTTTTCACCCATAATGAAATATCTTTATTTAAACTTTATGATGGCTAAGATGGCTAATATTTCCACAGCTGATATTACAACTTGGTTTTCATAATTCATAATTGAATGTGATCAAATTACCGATGATTATCTCTTCTATTATGCTTTTTCAATTCATGCTTTACTTTTATCAATGTAACTTAATTCTAATGTTTTTTTCACTTATCCTTCTTTCGAGATATCTAGTTTCGTCACAGTGTATCATGTAAATAATATTTGTCATAAATATAAGTTATTTACACTAAATACATAACAACCAGTTTATAAATAAAATAACAAGCCTCCTGAACGAATAGCTACTGGAACCGCAATAGATTTCTTATTAATACATAATCATTAATTATATTGAAATACCTAACATGTCTAAGTTGCATTTAGAACAGTCGGCTATTCCTATTGCAACGATTTACCTCGTTTTATTCAATAAGTTATGGCATATTATATGTTGCAGGATACATAGTATATTTCACATTGACCAGTTTTTATTTTTGTTACATACTATACCATAAGAGATACATTTAATTTTAAGATGAAAGAAAAAAATATATTTTGATACAATGTGCTAATAAACAAGTTTTAGGACTAAAACCCGAAGCAAGCGACTCTACCATCGTAAGTCAAATATTCAAAAATCTTATCACTAGTTTTGCGAAAGTTTTAGTGAAAGGAACAACGCGAGAAAATGCATGTATTATTTTTATAAGTAAATTCTTTTGATATTTAAAGTGTGACGCGAAACGTTACTAATGTCCCTCCAACATCTACATTCCTACCAATTTCGAGATTTTCGCATAAGAACTATCGATTTTTCGATTAAATAAAGTCAGTAGGTGATTATTGTTTACTCAAGTGTAAACATTAAATAATATTTATCAATAGCATGAAAATGTTTAAGTTTCGTTTCATTGAATATAGTTATTCCAATAAAAGTATAAGTACTTCATCGCGAATTATATTTATTAGTATGAATTATCCGTTATTGTAGCATATTACCAAGTTGATACGCGTTTATGTTTCATCTCCTTCTTATCAAGTTACTTAGAATTTAATAAATATATTATAGTGGTTGTCCAAATGCATTTTTTCTTAACGTCATATATTTTTTTAATTGACTGTGGCTGTTGGCCGTATCGACATCTTTACGTGCGCAGGGAAGCGTCTTAACGTCATCTAGGAAAGACAACTCCAGAAACATCCAATGCCTTTGTTGTAACTTCAGATGTGTGATGGATCTTTCTTTTTACCATAAAGTATTAAAAAGGCAGTTCTTACCGCACTTGAAGCACATCTTGTGCCATTTGAGTCCACCGGCGACGCGCTCTTCCGCAGCGTATACGGACTTGCCGCATTTTGGACACTTCGGGTTATCTGCAGGTTTGAAAGGCATTGTGCTCGCTTAACTTATCCTGAAAAAAATAAAAAATACCACATGAATGGAGGAAAATCTCATTACTAAACTAAGAGTAACTAGGAATAGATCGAGCTTTTCCGGCGCAGCCCGCCCGAATCCCATCTACGTCCATTCTTTTTTGTTAATTCTTAGTGATTTGAAAATCGGTCAACCGACAAAATAATTATATGAATTGAACATTTAAGAACTTAATGATCATTTGTTCGTCAAGTACTAATTTGCATAATGATCGTTTTACGTAACCGGCACAATTAGACACAAGAAATTAACTTTCTTGATGCTGTATGGCAAAATTTATGATAATGAACGGTTTGTTTGTTGGCCGAAATCCAAATCTGTGTGCACTACATCCATTGCATCCAAACTGACACTTTATAGCTCAAGCACATGTCCCGCACGGTAGGTTGTGTATGTCGGTTCCCTTCGAATGGTAGGAACGGTTGGCGTAAAGAACGCGTGGAGTAGGGCGGGCGGCGCGTGGGTGTCGCTCCTGCGCTCCTAATTTGGGCCGTCCAGGTAAAGTTACGCCACTGGAACGGCACTGCATCGCTATTTATAGACCGCATTAGGAAGAATCCAAGAAATCACTCGCGATTTCGTCGTGTTATGTTAGATGATTCGATATCACTTTCACAGGGGCACGGACCTGTTCGTCGAGTCGCTACGAGAGTCGATCTCCCGGACGCGTGTTCAGCAAGGCGGTGGTGCCGAGACTGCGGTGCGCGGAGGTCGAATGATGCGCGAGGGCAGCGTGCCATCGAAGTCTATACGCGAGTTGCACACGGCCCCAGTGGAGGGGCGACCCTCCGCCGCCCTCGCGATACGCTACCACCCCGAGAACCCATCGATTCCTACCCACTCCATCAACCACTACATTGTCTCCAGAAGAAGTTCAAACCAACTCATCCTCATTGCACACTTGTTTACATGTTATGTAATTGTTAATTTTCAACCGGCAACTTTAAACGTGAAATGTAAACAAACAATTTGTAATGTTCACTTTCATTTCATGTAGATCTTAAATTATTAAGATGAAATTGAACGTCAATTTGTAATTGGTAGTTCACCAACAAGTTAGTATTGTTAATACTTTGCTACAGATTTCTTCTAATAGTGAAAATAACTGACGGTGGTATTGATATAAATTTAAAATAAAGGACTTAAAATGACGGTTATTCAGATAAATTCTCATGGAGTCGGCCTGTTTCTGTGAGTAATAGTTTCTTTAACGTAAAAAGACGATTTAAGTTGGTTAGTCATACTAAGGAGTATCATTTTATCGATTAGTTTTAGGAATTGATTATGAAATCGAATAATACCTCTTATATTTACTATAAAATACACTTTATATTATTTTATCATATCAATAATAGATTCCTAGATATACGAGTGGATATATCTTACCCATAGTATCGTCTATAGCTAATGGATAAAAATTAATGTATTGAATAGTTGATACGTAGATAACAATTCTCTGTTACATCAGATGAATATTTACTTCTACCTGAGATAATTATGTCATCATAGCTGTCTTATTAATTACTAAAAAATTTAGTTCTAATTACATGTTATCACCGACGGTTGAAATGGAACATATTGGTAAGATCTATGTTTCATTTTTAACGGTATTTATATGCACTTCACTCTTAATATCATTTACAGTTTGTAACAGGAAAAAGTTCAAATTCGACATTGGAATCAATATATCAAGTCTTCGTGTACTTCCGTTATTACATATACCTCATAATCTAAATTTCTTTCGCATCTTTCCGTCTACGAGTTTCATTATTGGTCAATAAATTGTCAAAACAGTACACTAAAAGACAAGGCAGTCTCATCAGTGGGATTTGGTAGAAGTGTGTCATGTGTCAGAAGTTCTGATTTTTATAAATTCATGTATCGATAAAAACTGTTACCAATGGCTGAAATGTTTTTTCAAGTTTGGAAGTGTTTAAGAAATGTTAACTCCAACAGTCACCTATCAAACTCCCAGGAACATGTAAAGTTGCTGAACTCGGTTGATCATTTACCGTCACCCTAAATCATAGCAGTGTATATTCAAGGTAAACAATAGTCATAAGTATTTTTTGTTTAGGTACCTACTGACATGCTGTTTATTCAACAGCATATTATCAAATAAGTCACTTATCTATACTAAAATGTATTTGTTTGTCCTTCTTTGAAGGCGCAACGGAGTATGTTATAGTATGATTTTTTTATGTAGAGATAGATGAGAGGAATATATTCTATTATTTATCGCGAAAGGCATCAATGCTACAAAGGAATCGATAACCTTATCATTGCTGTTATTTTTTCCATACGGTCGAAGCCGTGTGTAACATCTACTCAAATATTAAAAAGTTCGAACATAAATTGATTTTGATTCTCGATTCGAATTCGGTCAAAAGTACTTCTTTATCATCGAGTTTAAATTCGAATCCTTTTCAGGAGTAGGGCCCAGATTTTTTAGTAGCCAATCCTGACCATGACTTTTTATTATAAGTAGGTATTATTTATGTTTGTAATAATTATTATTGTAAAGAAAGGAAGACCTTATTCAGTTTTTAGTGCAGCCTCATCTTCAAATCACAAATACTTTCTGAAGCGATAATAGTAGTGGGTAACTGAATCAAATTAAAACGTTGAAAACAAAACGTCGCCAACTGTTATTTACATTTTATTTCTTAAAGGGTATTTATAGTTTTATTTTATCAACAACAAAAATATCTACCGTCACCTATTCATTTGCAATATAAAAGACGTCAACAACGCATTGATGACCAAGAAAAAGTTTTTCGCTGCTCATCTTTCCAACGGATATCTTCAAATATTTTTTCTCGGACGATTTAGGACAATGAATATTCGGAAGGGTACTTGTTAAATCAGACCACCATCCGAACACAACTGTCAATTTTAAAACTACCCTAAAAGTAAATAATTATTAACGATACCTTGTTCTATAGTTAAATCATTACAAAACATGCCTACCCACCCCACATGTCACTAGAAAAAATCACGAGATGTCATGATTAATTGTGACAGATCACCGACAACTCATAATGCCCGCAATAAATTATGTCATAAAATCAATAACTCATACACATGAATCACGATTCAAAATTAACATTGGAGCAAAAATACCTCGAGAAATACGTTTGAGTCACAATTTTGGCAAGTAAAGTGAATCCATGTGTGTGAGGAGACAATGAGCAAGAGACATTAGCGACAATGTTCGCGACAAAACATCATCAGAAACGACCGCTATGATGCTATGAGGGCGTGCACTCATCATGATAAAAATAAACAACAGAATATACTCTTTATTACGTACACAATTAGTCCAGAAGCGTGTCACATCATAGCAGCCCGCGCTGCCAACTTCTGCACACCTGCCCATCTATTAATATTTTTTATAATAATAACTTGCCTTCATAATTATTCTGATGGAATCATATTTTTTAAATTAAAATCACTTTAAATTTAAAAAATGTTTTGTAACACTAAGCTTTTAAATGTCCTATGTTACTTGTGAAGACAGAATTAATAAAAACACATATTCTAAAATTTAATTTAAAATTAAATAAAAAATGAGATATAATTATGTACTACATATATAAACATTATTCGCTTAACCTTTCAACTGTATTAACCTTGTTCTTCTACGAGGTTATCGGGGTCGAAAAAGGAATTCATACAATGTCAATTTCCTTCTATGGGCAACATTACGTGCAAGTCTTAAGAGTATACTTACTTATTACTTCCTAACTTTATGATACTTCACAAACTCTACCTAAATATTACTTTTTCTCTTCCAGGTTACGAATTCAACATGTCCGTCTTTTAAGAAAAGTATAATTTAATGGTATTTTTTTATGGAACGCTAACTTTTAAACATCATGATTTAAGAGTACCCCATTATTTATTGACGGTACTATTAAATGTGGAGACTCAATGCGTAAGGAGAGATCTATGATGCTATGAGTTTTGATTCGCCACAAAATAATCTGTAGATTTCACGTTATATGAATCTAAGAAGGGACGCCGAAAGTGCTATACAAATATTCCAGAAATTGTATTATACTAACTTACATACTTTTAAAATTGTGTTCGTTCGATTAAGAAATGTCAACTTTGCAAGACTTTTTTATGTGGTAATGATAACAAATGAGCTTGCAGTACCACAGTCCCCTGCTGCCAGTCCACATCTGTAAGAAACTTCGAATTGGATTGTCAAATGGACTGTAGTTAGTCAGTAGATCATGTTAGTATTAGTTGTTACTAAGAATATCAGTTTATTATTATTCTATAATTAGATTATAATTAGTTAGGACTGTTGGTGTAAGTTAGGCTTTTTAGTTACTATCATAGATCTTTCTATACGTTTTTATGAATACAACCAGTATGTTTCGTTTTCTTAAAAATATTCTGAAAACACGTTAAAATTATGATGACAGACTATAAAGGAACTGTTTGTCAGAAGCGTTGTTAAAGATTAATAATTTATTGTAGGTAGTTAATGAAAATATTCGGAATATCGTCTCATGATAAATAAACTGCCGAGTCTAAACTTTGAAAATAAAATAAGTACACGTCTTGGTTAACAGATATCAGTCAATACCCATATTTAAAGGCTTTCGAGGATATATTTTGGATTTACAGAACTCTGATGAAAAAATTAATAGACGTGGATATGTTCTGTCGTGTATTGTTATGACACAAAGTAATAAATGAACAATTAATCAACTATGCCATTACTAATGTTATAATTTTTCAAAATTTGTATTAAATAATAAACAAGTCACTGACGAATAGATTAGTGACAAGAACGAACATAGTACCAACAATGCAAATAATATTTTCTGTTCATAGATTAATTTTATGACCAAGGATTTTTTTATTTGAATAGGCATTGCGTAGGAAATCTGTAGAGATTCGCTTGTGAAAAATATATTTTCTTATACAGAATATTTAGTAATGATTGGACTATTCGTAAACTAATTCAAGACTATTAGCCATGATACATATCCACCAAACTGTATTTTTACAGAATTTATAGCAAGTTAATGAAAGTTTCTTGAAAGACCCATATTATTTTCATCTCCTATTTCATCAAAAACTAAGGCGGGAAACTGAAAACCATTCATGACTATTTGTAATTAACTCTTTCGGTTAAACTCCCGAACGCTAATTCTCATAAACTTGAAATTGAACTTCTCACAAAAAGTTTTGTTTGAATTACAAAAAAACGTACGATGTTGACTTTACAGTCTTTATTTCGATAATTACATACATTTTAAAAACTTTTCATTCAAATTTCGAACCCCTCAGGGGAAGCATTTCCGAAAATGCCTTCTTGGCACTCCTTCACACTAACTAAGGAATTCCTGAACAACATTTTAGCTTACAGATCCATTGTTTTAAGCTGGGCGTTGTCGGTCAGTCAGTAACATTTTGCATTTTATGATGATGATTTTAATAATATTATAATATAATTGATACGCATAAGTATCTGGTCTATCGTTTACTAAAAATATAAGTGGGTCTTCATAAAACATAACTGTACCTATTAAAGTTAGTCACCTAATGGGATATTGATTCCACTATCAACACGAATAAATCTTCACGTTATTTTAACGTAAACCCAAATACATTGCAAATTTTGTACAAAATTCTTGTTAATAATTAAGAAGCATCTCGCTCCACGCCATTTTTATCTCCTGTAGGTATCATAAATAACTAGTGGTCGTTACACCGTCCACCTAAATTGCTAACTACTTACCGGTGACTAATTCATCCATCAACATCTT
>DWPA01000576.1:0-23608 GCA_018251375.1 Calpodes ethlius
AAATTAGATAGAAATCACTTAATTTTAATTTGTACATTGATAACAATTTAATTTAATTGATTTCTATCTAATTTGGTTAATGTATGCAGCATTATGCGGAATCGTAATTCTGCATTTCCACTAACGAGGCTGCGAGGTCACTGGGGATAATCTATTTATTAACTGTAGTCGAACAGATTAATTCACGTCGGGTAAATTTATCAGTGTTTTTTAGCACAACACTAGTAGATTTGAGGAATGAACTCTTAACTTTAAAAATTTAATACTAATTATATACCACTTGATTGTTGTTGCTGTACATTTAATTCAATTTTTATATAGTCTCAAATGTATCATATCTTTAACTTCAGGACATACAAATAATAATAATACAATGAACGTATATTCATACTAAAATTCCTTAAAAACACGGATAGGATGAGGTAACACAGACTAAGATATTAGAAATAGCCACGACCCCCGAACAAATAATTATCGAAAATTAAATAAATAAAATTAACGAAACCCAACCTTTGATCAAATACTTTCACATAAAACTAGATGTGTTTCCTCTGTTTAATATAATAACATTATTATTATATTATGATACATAAAACATTCTTGCGTACCTTTTTGTAATATTCTTAGGAACCAAATGGTATGAATGTTAATGTCTTTGCCTATAGGCACGACAGACATACTCTGTAGCGGCGTGACTCAGTGAAATGAGGTTTTCTAATGTATGCGATCCTGGTTGTTAGAGTTCGTTAAAGTGAATAAAATATGTTTCAATACGTACGATGTTTGTAATTAATTAAAACTTAAACAAGACAAAGCATTCCATCCAAAACTATAATTCTTTGCAAACTTATTCCCAAATCGAATAATGTTGGAAAAATCGACAAGTCCGACATTTTGGGGTAGATGAGAAAAAAAATATCCCTACTTTATATGCAGGGGAGGTACTTTTTACATTTTATTCTAGCAGTTTATCATTGAGATAAATATGTATATTCTTGCCAACTTACACTTCTCTATTACTGTCTCTACACTATGCTGCGGATGGACAGACCGACATGATGAAACTATAAACCTTATAGGTAAACAAACCTAGGAACCCTAAAATGACACTCATGAAAGAACTGAGAATATAATGAAATTATTTCATACATAGACTATACATTATTTGGACTATACTTGAATCATCTGGTTTAGTGACTTCATTATGATTATAAAAGCAGTCTTGCTGAACGTTTATACCAAAAATCACAGTAAATAAAAAGTGCTACAACCATTTTTAATATTGGGTTCCACAGATTTAACAATACCATTATTACAAGCTCACAACTACATTGTCAGCCCCCTTGATCTTGATAAGACGCATTTTAAAAACCCGATGTGAAGTGTAAATGAATGAGTGTTAATCTTATTTAATTCTATGTTTGACACAACGGGGGCCCATAGTGACATTTAACGGTAGCAGGGGGCCGATTTAAATGGCTACAAACAGTGCTCCAACGCTTTCACTGTGTTCCCTGTGATTTATTTAAATTTTATAGATTAAAAGCTTAATATTGACAATAGGCGGTTCAAAATGTTCATGTTTATGTTCGTACTGCTTTAAAAAATAGGGAATAAATGGTTATAAAATTCTTATTTACAATGGTTACATTAACATATGTTGTCCAGCAACTGTTACAATTAACATAGAATATAAATTCAAGTCGACAAAGTCAAAGTAGGTACTAAAAGTAACAAGAAATTACGTAATTTAACGACTTTCACAACAATGTACGAGAGAAGTGTTTTAATTTATGATACGTAAGAAATTTTTACTTGTTTTTCCAAGTTACGAATGTATACATTAATAAACAA
Organism: Calpodes ethlius; assembly: GCA_018251375.1. Classification (NCBI taxonomy): domain Eukaryota; kingdom Metazoa; phylum Arthropoda; class Insecta; order Lepidoptera; family Hesperiidae; genus Calpodes; species Calpodes ethlius. Next base: position 1,855 of record DWPA01000576.1, read on the forward strand.
ATTATGGACAAGTGCACGTCCAAATGAGTACGGATTAGCTTTATACCGGACGAGATATTTAAATATTTATGAAATTCTCGTGGCATCATTACTGCTACATCATGCTTATCTTGGATAAAATTTGCTTTATTTACAAAAGATTCACTAAGGATTTCGCGAAAATTATTGCAATCCTAAATCGAATCTTTCAGAATTATATAAAGAATACTCATTCTGTTACTCTCTATATCTTTTGAAAATATTATCTGATAAGTTATTTCTACCTGATAAGTAGTTAATAATTTTAACAAATTTGTACATTTATAACAATTATAAATATTAAATGGCATATGTCTAATTTAAACAACCATTGTTGCATTTAATCTCCTCAGTAGCGTTTCAGTATTACATAATTATATTACGACAAACTCGTAAAATGTTGCTTCCATTATTTCAACAATAACTTTGTTTCAGAATTCGCTTCCATCCCTGTATCTCAATGTTCCCACTTGAGATAGATAATTCAAATCGCAATTCGTTTGATGTGATATTCCGTATTTGTTAAAGTATACGTACAAATGTTTTCATAAAAAAATACCATTCCATTTACCCTCGTAAATATTTTTACTTGTAAAGCTATTGAAATCCATGTTCGTAAATTCTTACACACTTCTTCACAGTTACTTTATGATTAAGGAAACTTATAATGAATTCTTTGATCGTGTTCGAAATTTTCTTTTTGCGAATAAACCTGGAATTTTTTGATGCAAATATGCCACAAATGTACGTTCAGAGCACGTACAAATTACATTTTACCGTTCTTAGAAGGCTTCAATTAGATTACGAATTTTTTGTTTGATGCGAAATGCTGAGAGAAAAATACTTTTTACTTTAATACATTGTATTTTTTCTCGTATTTTATAATTAATATTCAGTTGTTAATGATAAATAAATAAGCGGATATGTTCTGTTATAAATCAGAAAGTCGTTTCGATATTGAAATTGTTGTTGTATTGAGTTCTAATAGGATCTTAAAACCAATATTCAAGTTTTATAAATAAGCCAACATCATTGATGATTTACTTAATAATAAATGATTACTGTCAACGGTTATATTTAGCATATTTTATAAAGAGGATGGTAGTTTTGCTGCATCAAATGTTGGTCGTTTTGAGTGTCTACACTTAAATCGTCCTGGATCTATCCAGGACAATTTGGCCATAAAAATATGGTCACATTTGAGAAGATTTGGCCCAAAGAAACATAGAAACAGACTATTAATAAAGAAATAACGCTTCAAGTTAAATTAAAAAAAAACTAGACGTTATGTTCACAATTATGTTGAGACGGTATTTAGCCTTAATAAGTACCTAATTTCTTAAAACCTCTCATTACACGAAATCTTTCAAATCCTCATTTTCCTTATTTACGTGTTTTAATTAAGAATAAAAACCGGCCATATTTTCAGCGTGTCAGCCCAATTCGTTGTAGGTACCGCCATTTCGCGTCTTGGCGACCGACATTTATTTTATTTTGGCCGTTATTATTTATTTATGAATTAATTTGCTAGAGGAATCAACCAAGAAAGTTATTTAGGTTTATGACATGTCAAAATAATTCTTTATGACTTCAAAATTATTCCGTATTTACAGCTTTGTTTTTACTTTTAATTACTGTGTATGTGGGAATAAAATTATGCAAAGTTAGTAGAAGTACTACTTAATACTGAGGAAGAATTAAAACCTCGTATATCTTCAGACAGAATCGGTTCAGTATATAATTACAAGTATATGTGCGAAGAAACGGCGTGATCACGTATCTTGTCCGTGAAAAGCTGTTAATCTGATTAAAATGTATTCTCAAGGGGTATAAGCGTGTAAGCTTCGACACAAAGGTATCCGTGATGCCAATACAAACAACGCTTTTATACGTACTTAAACGAAACTAATACGTCGTCTTTCATTGCTTGTATTAATTTGTTTTATACTAGTGCCTACCTACCATAAAATATTTTTATTTTATGCTAATACTTACTATATTTCGCGTCGTTTTAGAAAAATGTCATCATTAATACTATTGACACAAAAAAGGTAATATTGATCATTGAGCTATGTATATTCATCTAATAAATGTTGTATTTACCGCAATAGGTAATATGCTCTTTTTATATTTTACTATAAAAATAAAGCTTTGAAAATTACAGACAAACACGGACATTTTATATGCCCGCCATATTGACGCGCCTGGCGTGACGTCAAAGTCCATACGTTGACTTAGCGTAAACCTTTCAACTAAGGGTCTGCGCCAACAAATTTAAAACAATCGCAAGCGTTTAGAAGCGATTATATTAATTTTGTTTTTCTAATTACTGTCGTAAACAGAGGCACTTTAGGTTGAATATAGATTGTTTTAAATTAGTTTCTTCGCCTTCATTCCACTGTTCGGCGTTGACCGGGAGTTTGCTTGGGAATGTTAACAGAACGCAATTGGTATATTCCGTGACCTCTCAAAAACATTTGATTGAGTTGATCATAATATGTTATTAAATAAAAAAAGACATTTTGGTATATCAATATAATTAATTAACTTTTTTAAGTCATACATATCTTAAACTATGAGTAAAAAATACATCTCAGTAGTTTCTCGCTTTTTATCTTGTTTTTCGGTAGGTATTTCTCGAAGCGATAGGGATATTAGAAAAGTCTTAGTAAAAACCAATTTCGAATAAAATTTATTTAATTTCAACTCAGTACTATAAAGCCAATAAAAGCATTGGCTGCAAATAATCCTTGTAATAATGTTAACAGCGAATCGATAGAGAATCTCTGAGGCGCGTAATTTGGGTATCGTAATCGAAGAACCTCAACGTTTCGAAAGCCATGTCTTAAACAAGGTACGAAATTGTTTCTACCGACTCAGGGTATTATATAGAATACAAGATTACACAGGTCGTACCTGTATGTAAACCTTGTGAAACCTTGGTACTCTCAAAACTTAATTACGGAGACCCGGTTATAGGTCCCAGGCTATTAGCTCATTCCCATAACTTTGTACAAGAAATTCAGAATACTTACACCTTACATTAATAGTGTTGGCATGCTTAAAATGAAAAACAAAAAGCAGCTTAATCTCGCAACCATGCCATTTAGTGTTGTTAAAGGAAAATATACGCTGTAACGGTAACCTCAAAAATGTAAAATGGTATAAAGATTTTCATACTACTCACAAAAGAGCACAATTCTGTACTGAAATTGTATTTTTAAAAGCTTTCATGTTACTTGCAAATTTTGTTAGTTTGTTTGATAGTCTGTTAAAAGGAAGTCATCATGAGCCAGCAAAGAATGATAATATGACAGATATTTCATGATTCATATGGTTTGAATTATTGAAAAAAATTAATTCACCCTTTAAGACCTATTCTTGCAAATAATGAAAAGTTTTCTGTAAGTGTTACACATTACGTTTAGAATGAACCATTTGTTACTGGTCTCAAAGATGTTGCCTAGATTCTAAGTTAAAAGCTCCACTGCCAGAGAATGTTTCTAAAAAATCGGTTAAGCTGTTTCGGTGATTAGTTGAGATAAACAAACAGACAGAGAAAGGTTTTTTGTTGGTTATTTCTGTATGGATACCAATACTATGCGCTAAGCAATAGTTTATATAAATGCCACGTTCATTGAAATTAATGCCAATAAAAATAAGGGAAGTTTTTGTTTCCTTCATATTGTTCTGCGTATTACTTCATATTTATCTGGATGTTAATCATTAGTAAAGACGCGGTATTTCCTGAGTACATCGCGATCCCATACAAAAATTTCAAAATAAAACGTAGGCCATATAACATCCTATTACCTCCTCTATCTTCCAATGAAAGGCCCCTTAAAATCGGTCGAAGGCTTTCAGAGGTTAGTCCAGCCAAATAAAAATACAGACAGAGAAAAATATTACAAAAGTTAGCACAGTTCAGGTAACTAAAAGGACTTGAGAAATAACAGCTATCTTAAAATCGCAAACAGTCATTTCAATTTCAAACAAGAAGTACCTACCAATTATTTTTGCATCGTATTATTTGTAATATATAACTAGGTACAGTATATCTGGATCAACAATCATCCTCCAAAGTATTACATAATCCACTGTACTAATCAAATTGATAGACAATATTAATTACTAAATAATCTTTGTCAGTACAACAGCTGATTTAATTAAACGGATAAGTCAATTCATAATTATAGTTGAGTCGTAGTTTCAAGGATTAAGATTAATTAAATTAACAAGTTTGTCTAATTACTAGTTCCCAGATTCTGGCCGAGATATTGAAGATTTCGATTAAATCTATTAATATCGTGGTAAATTATTGTAAGGAGTATCAGAAGATATTTTTTTTTTCTAATTACTATTATGATTTATGCAATATAGATACATCACTACATAAATAAATAAATATATTTTAGTCTAATTGCAAAAACTTAGAAGTCTTCTCCACGAATCTTAATGCGATTTTTCTAAAAAAATCATGTGCGTAACAAAGGGGGGCCTGCCATCCGTACGTCATCAGTACGTAATTATTTTGGTCTATCAGTCATTATATATTATGGGTTTACCTATATAATTGGTTACGGTCATGAATAGATTATTTAATTTATGAGATAACTTTGGATTTATATTTCAATTAATCTTTAATTTCCATTTCTCGTAACTGAATAAGCCTAAAATTGTTTATTTACACACACGTTTATTTTATCTTCGGAGATACATAACACCCAAAAGTATAGAAACCTGTTGAGAAGGAATACAGAATTAAATTGTCAATAGACTAACTGGAGTGTAATTTGTCATAAAGTAAAGGTGAATTCGGTATGTCCCAAGTTTATTTTTAACCTCTCATAGAATAATAACCGTTGACATTGAAGCGACAGAGTGACCCTCTTACTCGGAACCTTCCTACAAGATAGGTATCATAAATAATAGATAAGGGAAAAAGTCGTACACAAAAACTTTTGTGGGTACCTAACCGATGTATTTCTTTGTTCTCCATCTCTGTTATATCACTATGAATTCCTTATTTTATGTGAAACATTATGTTCGTGTCGCTTACTTTTTTGTAACTTACAATTTATACGAAATATACCTAGTTCACATGTTGCATGAAGGGTATGTAGCCCAAGGATAGGTATTAGCCTGTGGGTGGTAGTGACCACTTACCATCCGTTTGGATTAGCCTGTAGGCTTGTCTTCTCATTTATTAACTACATAGTTACGTAAAGAATCATCACAATCCATAACTGTCCCACTGATGAACTCGGATCTCCCTCTCACAATGCGATGGGTACAGGCCTTAAACCACGACGGTGGCCAAGTGCGAATTGGCAAACTTCATTCGCCTTTTATAAAATTATGGAGATCTTTCAGGTTTGCGGATTTCCTCATGAGTTTTTTCTTCACCGAAGCAAGTGATAATTAACTTGCAATAATCACATAACTTTTTTTTAATTAGTTGCGTGCAGGGTTCTAAGTCATGCCATAGGGGCATTCGGGAAACCAACGTTCGAACCATTTGGTTATCACTGCCATAAAATGAAACATAAAGATTATTCTATGTTCGTTCTAGAACTAACAATTGTTTTATTGTACCTGCGTCACTTATTATATTTCGAGAATATGTATACATTTGTTATGAATCAGTCAAGAAGAATGTTGGTTGTATTAATCAATGCATATTTGCATGTCCAATCATTAAATCACATATTGTCGGAAATAGAACGTGACGGATGAATGAGGATAACATAGCATCTGGATTTAATTAGCATAACGAGATGTAGTAATGAGTTAGGCCTCAGATCGCGACCACGCGAATCTGGCGCCATGACGACGCGACACTCCGTCTCTCCGGCGCCGCCGAAATGAGGAGCGCTGCATCGCTTTCGCGATTTGCGATCTCCCCATTCACCCCGATTCACCCCTAGTTCTAAACTAGAGCTATTAGTCCTTCCCTAAGTATTTGCTGACTTTTATACAAAAACGATCCATATTACATATATGTAGACATCCGCGTACAAAGGTGTATCTACAGCCTATAATGGAGCCATGATGTAGAACTGTATTCAAGTTTTGTTACAGATTTTAACAGCAAAAAGTATTCTGTTTAATTTAATTCAACTTAAATATCACGTTTTATATCTGCAGCGTTAACTACAGTTTAAAACGTGCTAAAATAGTTTAATTATGTTAAGAAATCTTACAATAGTTTAAGTCGTGTTTAACATTAGCGGGAATAAAAGCACAGTCAGACAAACATTCTAATAACGATTATTATTCCGTTATAATATTTTATTTCAAATACTTTCTATGTACAGACATCGGTCAGTTAATAAAACTATTGTCTGGTGATATTTCAGTTCTTTTATTTCATTCTCTATTCTGAATATTATGTATATTTCCATCGAATGCAGTGACATTTACGCTGATGCCTTACCTTTAACCTTTTACCGGTCGACTATATTCCCCGAGGATACGTTCAAATCAACAAGGAATACGATCTAGCCTCGACTTAAATGTGTATAGGTGAAGAACAAATTCCGCACGTTCAAGATACACATTCCCCGTCGGTGGTCCAGGGCGGCGCGGCGCCAGGCCGGCGCGACGGTCGGCAGCCTCTCCGGCGCCGCCCCAAACAAGCTACGAGACTGTTTACACGGGGCTACGAACTCTCCATCCTCCCCAAGTTCCTGCTTTAAGGTATTTAACGATACCCTTTGTTGCACACGGTAAAAAGTAACTGATTATTAAGAAGCGAGGGGCATGCAAAGTACTTGAAGGGTACGTAGATACCATGTTTATCTGTAAATACTCGTATATGTCGTATTCTAATACTAAGGTATAAGTAATTTTTACAAATTGTCATTTAGCAATATAGATTACAAAACTTTTTAAAACTGTTAACCGTGTTTAAAACCCACGGACATTAACACCATCAGCCACAAGGTGTCGAAGAAACTGATTTCAGAGCATAATCGGCAAATTTATTAGTGAATGGTTCAAATATATTACCGAATCATCATGTGAGCGCATAGTGTATAACTTGCATATAAGTATGTATTTATTTGTATCAATGTACTATAGTACCCGTATCAATGTTAAACACGATGCAAGTCATCTTAACAAGAACGAGGCACAAATTTGCCGGGTAACAATGATTCGCTCGACACATACAACAAACAATTTACTACCCGGAGAAATCTGGGGCAAACATTATTAAAACAAAGCCAGAGTAATCAAGGACTTCAGCTCGTAGTTGCTTTGGCACTGCCTGCCAAGATTTTACGTAACCAATGAACTTCAATTCTGCCAAAACAATATAATATGCCAATAACTAGCATGCACGAACGCAATGCATGAACGCTTCACAACTAAGATAACACATGGTATACGTTAAGTTTACTCAATAATTCTAGAACTTAAATTCAAAATTACAAAAAGTAAAGATGCATGCATATTACTCGTTGTTTTATAATCAAATTTAGATGTAACTTATAGTCATATAAATGATTTTATTTCATATAATTACCATTTGAAGTAGATATAATGATGATAATAATAATTATATTTGAAATGCAGTCTTCCGTTTATAAGTGTGTTAATGACTATTTGAACTAAGTCTATGTAAACGCATACGAAGTAAACCTCACAACTGACAAAAACGCCTTTTTGGGGTAATAAGTGTACGAGAGCTGCTTAAACTTCTCAAGTCATATGTCATTCAATTGTGACTAAACTTGCTAAAGAGACAAATTGATTTACTAAGTAAACAAAGAAAAGTTCTTAGACGAAAAAACTTAAATTGAGAGGAAAGTTCGAGTCCGTCAGTCACTGGAACTTTTGCGAATAAAAATGGTTAATGAGTATTCATTGCATTCACAAATGATTGTGTGAATATATTCATGTACATTAATACATTTTAACACAATTATTTGTGTGACGATACGAGGTATTTTTTAAAGTTTTTTTTTTTATTATGGATTATTAAGTATTTAAACAAAGGAGTAGATTTTGATATTCTTACAGCTCGTATTCCGAAACACGACAGAGTGAAGTGCAAACAAGTTTTTTCAAATTCTGAGAATGTTTAAAAGTTTGCAAACTTGAACCAGCAGCCTCGTTTATGTATACTTTTTTCAGACATTTTATCAGCTCAGTTCAGAATGTTTAGCTTTTATCTTTATCCTTTTATGGGTCAGTTTTTGAGCTACAACAAAGCATTTAAAACTTAGTTAAAATCCTCTGAACATTATAGATATTAGTTATATCTACAGCTTTTATTTTTTGTGTACATTAGCCCGACACCGTATTTATCATAATGCTTAGGCATTATGTGTATAGGTGTCAAAAATGTCAATAACTACTGAAATTAAACAAAATCTATGTCCAGATTTAAGTTTTATATTTTTACTTTTAATGTGTCAAGCTATTTGACTATGTAAATAGCCGACGAATATTAACGAGGCACCTGATAGTAAGTGGCCATCATTTACCCGTGGACAACGATAGCACCAAAAACTAATTGATGTGTTGTGAACCAACAACTGCCTTTCAGTCCTTTTTCTGAGTGTTTTATTTTTATCATAAATATTTTATATAAAAGGTTTAAGAAAAGATAATAATAATACACACTGAACTAGATGTTGTGCGTGGCTTCAACCGAAAATAGAACAACAATAAAAAGGTTGTCGATTCCTTTCTATCGTTGTTTGCTGGGCAACATTTGTTTGCTAAATACTGCCATTAATTTAACTGAGTTATATAAATAATAATTCATCTTTGTACAGAAATGAAGTGTATTTTATGGTAGCCACTGGTACTTTTCATCCTCCCATTCCATCTCTGTCTCCATTCCAAAAATGATACTATAAAATAACGAAAGACAAACAAAAAAACAAACGCACTCTCGCATTTATAATATTATTGACTTTAATTTACGTGTTTATTTAAACCTTATATTGTATTTAAACAAAATAAATATAACATTTGTCGATGATCTCAACGTACTTCAGTAATATTAAAGTTCTATCAAACCGATCCTCGTGTGTACGAACCGTTTGAGCCGAACAAACATGAGTTCGATCATCGTCGGAAAATAAATAAAGCAGATGTGTCCAAACTTTGGATAACAATGCAATCATTATGGAATTTCTGATGTATTTGCACACACGAATTTCTGACGCAGCTAATAGATTGCGCTTGTTGTGTCGTACGAAATAATCTGTTCATTAAAATTGGTAAATTCTCTTTGGCATTAACTACATTATTTTTAAACTATAAGTTAATGCTTAGCCTATAAATGCCTAGATGTAGCCCGCAGCTTTATCAACGCGAGAAAAAACAACAACAGTAAAAAGGCTGTATATTCCTTTCTATCATTGGTTTCTAGGTAACGCTTTGTCGTTAAACATTGCATTAAACATTATTTTTCACGGTGAAAACTAGCAATGGTACACATGGAGAAAAAACGTACCATAAAGTTTATACCATGAAATAAGGACAAACAAACAAAGAAACACATTTTCCTATTTATAATATTAGCATAGAAATTCAGTTATCCTATAAATTATATATTTCACTGTACCAATGCTCATACTGTTACTCTCGTAGCCCCTCCCTAGGATTCCCCGTGTCGTGGTTGCCATAAATAACACTAAAACATGAAACACATACACCCAGACGAACAACACAAATTATAACTCATTATTGCCTACTTCGCTAGAAAATTACTCTTTGAATGGTTCAATATATTAACCGTTGCACCACACTGATCGATAGTTAATAGGTAATATATAAAGATTCGAGTTTAAAAAATATTCTAAAATATGTTTCAAATTTATCTCTCCCTTATCTCTGGCTGATTAATTTTTCAACAACAATCGTCCCAGGCTTGTGCGTCTGGCCTCTGCTTCCACAGCGCTCTGAATGATTCATAAGTTCCTTTATACTTCACCAATAAACCATTGCTACACTGATTTAAAAATGTTGTAAGCTTTATCTTCTATATTTGTTGTTACTGACCTGACTACACTTGCTTTCCTGAATTATGACTAATATTATTTATATAAACAATAATGTTTTGCAAAAACTCACTTGTAGAACTAATCAAAACTTTAATAGCGTAATAATTCCCCCTTAAAATAATGTAACTACGATTTAAAAAATATAAATCTACTACTAAATTGGATTTATTATTTTGTCGTTACGTATTTCTATATAAATTGTATTATTTTTTCTCTCTTAATACTCAAGTCTTACATTCATTTCATTATTATGTATTTGGTCTGCTAAAGCGGATTATAACATTGAATTAGTAATGTGAATACAGTTTCTGGCGAGACTATAAGAGGATTTTCTGATTACAGAGTTTTTAACTTTTATGGTCTTGAAATAGAAGAGGGAATAAGAATATTATATTTCCAAAATGTCTAAACCTTTAAAAGAGAATACTAGGGCGAATTATGACGTAGGTGCTCATACATTTTATGACCTAGCTATTTCGTGGAAACGTTACGCGATAGTGTGATTAGTTCACTTCGGTATTGATGTGGACGTCAAAATGATTAGCTATCTAATAAATAGGGCTTGAGAGCTATTTATTTCTTCCTTACATGCATCGTTACTGCCTATCATATACATGGGAGAAGCACCATCAAGTGACTCACCTGGTCGTATGTCGGGTAATTACATTAAAATAATTAACATGCAGTCATCTCCCACGTGGACGATTTTCGAGAATGCGAAGTCGAGTACTCAGACCACTCGTCTGCATGTCTGATGATGAGTTTGTCCCCTTTATCCCAGCTCATTCCCCTATAGATTATTGCCATTAATAACTTAGTTGTATTTGTTACATTTATAAAGAAGTAACATTTCCTTTTGAATTTTCATATGACATCACAAATAAAAAGTTATTTCAAGTGTCCCTATTAAACAGGGTGTGTTTTCATGAAGAACGTAGAAATTTTGGTAAACGTTTTATTGCTTCTTTCCGACTCTAAAATCTTGATAAACTCATGAAAGCTTGCTCATGAGCGACTATCACTTCATAGGCTAAATGTACTCTCACATAACTAGAACTAAGATATTTCATGAGCACCCTAAATGTATCCCATGCGCTCTGTTACATTACGAAATATTGCAACGCTGCACCGTTTATTTTCATCAAACTTTACTCTGGATCTTAACCAAAATGTTTTACGTTTTAAATTCCTCCCTGATTAAAGGTTGCAGGTGTATTATTATATTATATTTTCTTAAATTGAAAGTGCTTCTAGAACAGTTTCATATAAAAGTATTACTCCATATATCAATCTTGTCCTCGTATATTCAGAATCAATTTCATTATCTACAGAAAACCGTGCAGTACAAGAGAAAATTGTATGTTAGGTCAACATAATAAAAGGAATCCGCAAGCAGACGGATTATATACAATATTATAAAAATGTAATATTAACATAGCGTGACTGGATATAATTCCGCGAATCTCATGGGCCGTGCATCTATATTAGATTTGATCAGCTTGCAAAATGATAGCTACTATTCGTAGGCTATTATAATTCATGAAACCCAGGGCCTTATCTATTAATATCACCCATCAATAGGTAACCCTCGTGAATCATGTTCATCGTAATATAACTGAAGGTTTACACCATGTTAAATTTACTTATTTAGTATAATATATATACACAATAATATCGCATTGTTTTGAAATACAAAATCAAGCATATCGAGTGTTTTGATGTACAAAATAACAACTGTTATAACACTAGATGTTCCCCGTGGCTTTATCCGGAAAAAAGAACAGCAATAAAAAAGTTGTCAATTCCTTTTGATCATTGGTTGCTAGGCAACGCTTTGCCCTTAATCACTTTCTTTAATTTGACTGAAATATAGATCGTAATGGGTTTTCCCACAAAAATGAGATGATTTTTCACGGTGAAAGTAGCCTATGGTATTCATCATACACCGAACTATCTCTACACCAACAATTATACTATAAGGACGATCCGTTGTACAGTGAAAGAAGGACAAACAAACACACTTTTGAATTTATAATATTAGTATGGATTGTAAAACCGATGGTGTATGGGATATTTAAGAAAACTTTTAGTGAGTGTATAATATTGTAAATAACAATGATTTTTAGAATGTTCGACTGTGGATTTATCCGTTTGTCTGTTCGATTATTTTCGATTTAATGTTTATTCGCTGATGAAATAAGTTTATTTCAATCGGTTTACAAAAAAATCTCATTCCTCCCTTTTGCTTAGTTTCCCGAAACAAAAAGCGGAAAGGGTTGTTCGTGTTTAATTAAATTTCATTTTATTGTAGGGTTTCCATATAATTCATTTTAATTACGGATTAAGAATTAAGATCATATTAAGGTTAAAAGTTTGTTACTTTTAACGATTACTGTTTCTAATAACGATTGTTGATTTCTATATTCAATAAACATTTAGTGATCGATTATATTTAAAAGTAGGTAAAATTTGAGCAATTGAGACTCCACGTAAAGAGTAACTGCGTCTTAATTAAGCATAAAAACTGTTCGCTGGCTCGTTATCTACGGTATGAATATGGGACCACCGAGGGCGCTTCCTGCCAAGGCAGCTTTTGATTCGCCGCCGCGATGCAAGCGCCGCGGTGCATTCAATATGAGCCAAAGATAAGCTCTATTGTTAATAGAGTTCATTAGTTTCTGAAGATTCAATTCAAACTCGCGTTGTATAAAACTTAAATATTGCGTCAGAATAGTTACAATAGGAGTGCGGGTGACATTTATCATCATCATTATCACAATCCATTACTGTCTCACAGCTGGGCCCGGGTTGCGTCTTAAAATGTGTGGAGGTGGTTAGGCTGTAGTGCACCATGCAGACCACGTGCGGATTGGAAGACTTCACACACCTTCGAGAACATTATGGAGAATTATCAGGTGTGCAAGTTTCACCACGATGGTTTCCTTCACCGAGTGATAATTAACTTATAATACGCACATAACTTTTTGAACATTAGATGTGGGTGCAGGATTCGAACTCGCGCCCTTACGTTTGGGAAATTAACGTTCGTACTACTAAGCCATTACTACTGCGGGTGACATTAACATGTCATAAATAAATGGTGTAAATATTGACACATGTATATTTTACTAGGTAAGACCGTACGCGCGACTTATTATATTTATTGTGGCCCTTTCGATAGCACAACTGTACCAGTATAATATGTATGAAATGTGTGGTAGTTGTTACAATGTAGGTACTATATAAGGTTGATATAGTTAAAATAAAAAATGTATCAACAGTAAGTAAGGTTAACATATAGACTCAATTTCTCGTGTAACAATTAAATAAATGTAGCAAATATGACAACAGCAATAATAGCTGCAAACGTGATTAAAATACATGGTACTTCTTTTTTTTGCATAAAGAAATTGTCTATTGAATGTATTGATTTCTTCAAATATATCCACCAGATAAGAATAAAGATTTGACTATCACATACACAAATATTAGGTCCAATATAATAAATATTGTCATCCCTTGCAACAAAATTGGTTTTTTCATTCGACAAGCGGGTTACTACGAAGTAGGGGCATACTGTGACACCTCCTATAATATTAAATCGTACAGAAAAGCTTAAATTTTACTTACTTTCTGCGAATTCAAGCTATCGGCTTTGAATTAAAGCTTCTGACGAATTTTATGCTTCATAGTAGAGAAAAGACTAGATCAAATTTCAAGAATTGTGAAACATATATCTTAAATCTTTTAATCTTGAATAAATGAAGCATATTATAATCCCATTAGGTAACCTGACGTGACATTATGGATGTGGAATAATCGTAAGTTAGCAACAACGATGCTGCCAACGGCAACGGAAGCCATATAGAAACCGGCGGGCATTCGCTCGAAACCGGAACATACGCTTGTACGGCTTCCCTCAATTCACCCACATTTTAATAGAGCACCATCGCATGCGTTATTCCACATATATAAATGTAAAACATATAGGACTCGACGTTGCTAATGTATGAAATAAATCCTGTTGCGTAAGCACGCCAGCTCAATGCTTTTCTACATAGCACTGAGCATTACGTGGAATACTTATAAAAACATCGGAAAAAAACATTTATTATTTGCACTTACTTTCATTGCACCTTTGATAAAAGTATTCCTAAAACGGATCTCAAATTCAATTCATGCATCGAACGTTCGACTGGCTGGTTGCCAGAATCTAGAATGACATTAAGATGAGATAATATATACCTAAGCGAAACCGTTAAAAACTCACGACTGAAGAAAGGATATCTATAATTATAATATTTGGGTAGAAAATTGATTGTACCCGCATATTCGTTCATTCGACACAATGGGGACGCGAGCTTTATGAGAGTCATCCGTGTGGTGTGCTTAGCCCGACAATGGCGTGTTACACAACATCCATAATGTTATTATGCCCCAGACACGGCAAAAAACGAGAGATTATGACTTGAAGCGCAAAGCCATTTGCTGTGACAAATAAGTTGCCGGATTACACCCGAATTACGCTCCCTATGAACATTCTGTTCAGTTAACTGCACCAGCTCGTTTACGCATTTATTTAATGGCGCGCAGAGATAGTTCCCCAGAATTTAATCTCTGTTTACATAGATTTATGGATGTTCTGTTTAGCGCTACAAAATCTGTCAAATATTTTTATATTGCACTTATTTGTTCAATTTTTTTTGTTTATATCACAACATCGGGGACACGTAAATAAAGTAAGTAACCAACATTTTAATGATATCCAGGCATATTTACGAACCATAAATTTGAATTTGTACGAAACCACGACTCAAGCGCGCGCTATTCTACGCTTACATTTGTTCCAGAGGGTTTAAATAATTTCAAAAGAAAATTCGGTTCTTCATGCAAGCTACGAATCCTGTATTCAAATGCGTACAAAAAGAAATTTATATTCGCTATATAAAACAGAAAAGCGCAACTTTAAAATTTTACTTATAGAAAGAAGTTACTCATACACTCAGTTTGAATGAAAGTATGAGTAATAATATTCTATTACGCAGAGGATTAAAGTTGAATACATATATACTTTTTATTACACAAAAGATAACGATGTAATGCAAAGTTACAATAATGTTGCAGTTAGTTTGAACCTCTAGAAATAATTTGAACATTTAAATAAAGGACACTTGAGATTGGACTCCACTATATTGAATGCAACTTATTTAACATCTAGTATCCCAAATTGTTAAGTTTATATATGAGAATAGATTACAGGCACGATAATTTATTACTGACAATATGGAGTTTATAAGGCAACCCGAAAAAGAAACTGGTTCGGTATATATATGAATATTTAATAATCACTTTGGACTTTCCGCTGTTCTATTAATAAAAACCACTGTATTTATAAATAATAAGAGAAAAAACGTAATTAATGTTTAATAGCGTTTTCTTAAGAACCAATATTTATACTCCAGGAAGGCGAACTTAGACGTTGACATAGAATATAGGAGACTAATATGTATACTCGTCTCGCATCATCCTATTCTACTCTGAGAAATATTATTAGGTATACACAGATACATAATTCCAGATATATTCTTGACTAATATAGTTAACAAAGGGTTTATTTCGGTAACAATAATAAGAACGTATTTAATAAACGAACAGGTATAAACATAGATCTGCTATTCATTCATAACAACGTTTTTTCGAGGTACATGAATATAATTGAATGATGTGCGAATGTAAATGTCACAGGTAGCGTGCCCATTAAGTAAGAGAGTTGTTTACCTTAATGCATGAAATAATTCAGTTCATCTACGTTTCATATTAATATATGGAGGGTTTTAATAGGTGACATAGATTTATATGTGGCAAATCAGCGGAAAGGGTTGACATTTAGACAGTAAATATAGCAGTCATCGTCTGAGGATATTCGTAGCCCTAGAAGCATCACCGATGATTCACACGTTACCAAAAATCGGATTTTTATGATATATTTCGTTATAGTTCTTCATATAAACAAGCAGATAAAATATCATATAACCATGTTTTTGCCTTAACGTGAATTTTATAGAATCCACTTAAACAAAATACATTAGTACCATGACACGACTTTTTAGGTCATGATGGCAATTGGTTAACTGTGAGCTGTACATTGACTGACAATAAGATATGACTTGCTTCAGTGAAGACAAACATGTCGCGGAAACCTGCATATCTGAGAGTTTTCCATTATGTTCTCAAAGGTGCATGAAGATTGCTAACCCGTACTTGGCCAATGTGTTGGCGAATGTACTTGACCAGTGAATGTCAGCCAATGTGAGAATGAGTGACCAGAGACCAAGAATGGAACAGTTATATTTTGTGATAATGATGACTAGGGGCTTCACCCTAGTTGACGTAATGTTATAAAAACCCATACAATTTATACTTCTTTTCGTATTTGGCAGTCTTCTCAAATCGGTCATGGTTGAGCTAATGACGGACAAGGAGAGATATTCGATTGTTGCGAACTTTTCCAAGGAATACTATGTATATTGGTGGTGTACATTCATTTCTGTCGGTCAAAGATGTTGCAAAAATATTGGACAAGTGTGGACTTTAGTCAGATTAGTTTAACTTTATTTATACTTTAATCAAAACGAAGCAAAAAATTAATTCACGGAGTATTAGTTGATATTAACCACTAAAATCGTGATATAACCACATCATGAACACTATTAATATGCGGTCAACGTTCGATTTACTGCGCATTGGGCTTGCGTTTTTGCATGTACATATGTCTCTTCATTCACGATTGAATCCAAAATAGACTTTAAATTAAATACTGTTTGCTTTGTAAATTAAAAAATATATAGTGAACTGTAATATACTCTATGGAAGACATTAAATACCAAAAAAGTTAATATTAAGCGCGGTAACTAGACTTGTTAAGGTCCTAATGTTCACATTGTGAGAGTAATTAAGGTATTTTAGTTAATATTGTACTTAAGGTTTTAATTAAATATTTGTTTTATATTGTGGACCTCTATAGTAACTTAGCCTGAGTCCAAATTTTCATTGGCACCATATAATATTTTATTGCTAGAATTTACACATTTATGCATCTTACCTTTGGGCTATGCCTTAGGCAAACATTTAGAAGTCACTGACCCAGTTATCGGGAATACTCGTTAAACCCAACATTGTTTCGTGGTCATAATGGGGTGCTACAGGATTACAAGTTACCTGATGACAAGCCAGTTTAGGTATACATTACGGCATTATACTTAATCATGTGCAATTAAACAACGGAAGAAGGCATGATAGATTTTTTTGTGATTTTTTTTTATCAATGAATTAGCAGCCAAATGCAATGTTTAAGATTATCGCGTTCAATACACAAACAGTAAATATTATTATATTATACATCAAACAGAATATTTTAAAAGGAACCTATAATACTACAATAACAAAAAATCCCACGAATTCGGAATATGGATCGCTATAAGGAAAAGTAGAAGAACATTATCCCAAGCATAAGGCCTATTACTTTGCGGGTATGAAGTTGTTTACGCCGTCTTAAAACGTTTATGGTCGGCTATTTTATTTAGTTGTGGCATCGTCAAAAGCAATTCACCAATAATATGGTTCTGGCACGAACGTTCTTGCTTTTATATTGTCTACATTTATATTAAAAGAATATAACAAAATAAGAAATCTTAAAATGAGGGAGTCAAATAAATAAGACCAGCTCCCCTAAGACAACTAAGACACTAAAAGTAAGACGAAGGCAGATCAAAGGTTTTATATACAATACCTATATCTTCTGCAAATTCCGCAGATGTGTTAAAACTAATATTGCACCAATCAAGCGAAATCATTACACTATATCCAGAATTCAATGCAGCTCACTCTATCAATAATCAATTGCCGTCAGCAAGCACAGATTAGGCCATAGTTCATAATATCCTAGCCCCACTCATCATTCAACTCGACGACATACCTATCAACGCAAATTTGAAATGGGTTAGACAGGAATTTGCTTTAACAACAACTTTAGGAGAACAAGTGAGTAGATTGGATGAAGCTGATTAACCAGACGATGACGATTAGTGATAAAAATATTTATATGTACTTACTATAATCTGCATTAATTTGATTTCAGCTTGAGATTCACATAACACTATATATATGCTTTAATATTAACAGTTTTCACCTACAAACATGTAAGTTAAAACCAACTCATTTTGAATAGGCGGACGATTTAGGTAAACTCCTTGTCACAATAAAGCCATATACTTTAGTTTAGTGTTCCAAGTACTCTAATATTGATCGCGGCCTTTCTTCTTCGCCCTGAAATGTCCATCTTGTTTAAGGTCAAAGTTTGAAACAGGTTAAGGTTATAGAGTAAAAAGCTGTGTCCATATGATAATGCATTATTCAAATTCGTCAGTTTGTTCAGGAAAAAAAAATGGCAAACTCAATCCGTGGAAGTGATGTAATGATAATTACGAGTAATTAGAAAATACATTTAGATTGTTGTCGTCGTTTCGATTGTTATACATCGTACGACTAAATACTTAAAATAATAATAATTATTATTATATCAACATATGATAAGATCCTGTAACACTATCAACCAAATAATAATAATTATATTAGTAATATTAATATACGACTTTTATGATATATGTATATTAGATGAATATTATTTAGTGAATAGTTTTACAGGAGATTATAATGGGAAGCTATTCTAACGTTTTAATAACCTTAGGCTGTTGTGCCTCACTTATTGCTCTTTACTACCAAAGGCACACTAGGCGCAATAAATTATGTAATTAAATTTTAATTAACGGTTTTCCCCGCAGTTGCGTTATTCAGTGGATCGTTTAACTGTTTTACTGACAGTTGCAAATTTGAGTGTTTAAGTTACGATTACGATGAGTTATTTCATTTGTAACCTTTAAAATATACCTTCAAAAATCGTTAAAAAGTTTATGTCGATAACCGGTCTAAAGTCGGACAATATCTGCTGACATTTTACAATAATGCACGTCAGATTAAACTGAATAGTACAATCCAGCAATCTTCCACATTAGTCAAATGCTATCATTGTTCATCATTAAAATCATCATAATACTCATCATTATATGAAGAGGCTTTAGCCTTAATTTTTAATTAACTAGAGACAAAATCGTAAACTGGTGCCTCCAAAAACAAATGTAGTTTTTGCTAAACTTCGTAATTTTAGACAGCTTGTATAAATAATATGTATACCGAATACAGGCTGACATATGTATGTTTAATGGAGTAGGAATATTGTAACCAAAGACATTATGTTTTTATAGAAATAGTATAACCTTTTATAAAAAAACGAATATGAACCCACCATAAGTGAAATATGGGACCAACTCTTCTCATATTTCACTCATAAGTCATTAATTATAGCAACATTTAAACTTATGCCCCGTAGTAGCTACAGCTTTGAAAACTACAAACTTTTAAGTTCAAAGTTTTGAGACTCAAACGAGAAGCCATAATGTTATTACATTTTATTTATATTGTACATTTTACATAGTATTCGTGAAAATTTTGATTAAAGTTTTATATAAGACAGTTGCAACTTATCGTGTTTAATAAAATACTTTAATATACCATTTATAAAACAGAAAGACATTGATATAGCAATAGCAAGCATTGGTGTTCATTTCTCAGTTAAAACGTATCTACAATGAACATTACGTCACAAACCTCAGTTAAGTGTAAAAAATACCCGTAAAAAGAGAATATTCTGGTTTAAAACTTGTCTCCGTTCCGAGATTTGTCACCCAGCAAATCGTCTTTTTAACCGCAATAAGGTAAGTTTAAAGCCGGCCTTACTGAGATGGAACATTGTTCACTAGTTGCAAGCGATTAATTTGAATTGCTAAGTTTGCAAGCGGGCTAATCGCACGCCCGCTCTCGACGACCGCAGGCGTTCTACGGGCTTCGTTTTTTAATACCATCGCGACCTTACGACAACCTGCAATACTGCTCACTAAATAAAATACTTTGAGCATAGTAAATATCAGTATAACATGGTTTTTGTCTGGCGTCTATACGTGCTATTCGGTTTTGCGTTACTTTATCTTCAAAAAACTTTCGTGATTATGACATTTTTAGGCTTCACACTGATTTAATTATCAGTCGTTATAAAAAGAGCTTTTTTAAAGTAATCAAAACATTTAATGAAATAGTTTGTAATTACACAAAAAAAAAATTAAAGATTACAATTAACTTCCGACAAATGCCAAGAAGTTTTTTTACAGATCCATGACATGAAATAAAATAGCGCTTTAAAGCAAATACAATGAGCCAATATTCGATAGGTTTAGAAGACATTCCTGGATTCCGTAAGGTTTCTACCGGTTCCATCATCACATCCTTATCAGGTAAATTAACAGCATTATAAGCGAAAAACGTTTATGATGTTTCAGGGTTGATGGTAACGTGGTGTCCTCCATCAGGTGTAGCCACGATGGTTTC
The DNA here is from genome assembly GCA_018251375.1 of Calpodes ethlius. Taxonomy (NCBI): domain Eukaryota; kingdom Metazoa; phylum Arthropoda; class Insecta; order Lepidoptera; family Hesperiidae; genus Calpodes; species Calpodes ethlius. The sequence goes on from DWPA01000576.1 coordinate 22,392, forward strand.
TTTCAAAATTAAGATAAATGGTACAAAACCCAGCATTCTCCAGCGAAAGAAACCTCCTTTTCTTGGCTTTTTTACAAGATACACCAATAAACTATAAAGATGATAGGAACCCGTTTAATAATTTTTGCGGGTAATTTGAAAATAAATTAGCAATCTAAGGCAACCTAATCCGCCTCATAGATTAACAACTGATAACAGTGTGGTTACGTTACGAACTTATCGCGCTTATTAGGAGCTACGCTAGCTGAAAGCTATTCATTTGAATTGCAAACATAGTAAACGCGAACGCTTTAACGAAAATAAACCGCAAGCTCGTGGCGCTTCACTTGAGACGATCTCCATTTGGAACGTTAAAGAAAAAATTGCCACGAGCTTAACGCAGATAGCACATAATCGACTTCATACTACTTCTCTCGGATGTTAAAATGTTTCTAACTCTGTAATATATCTTACCTTACTTTAATAATTGTACATTATAAAAAGCTTTTATTTAAATTACAACGTTAGTTTACTTGTTTCTGTCAAATCTTGCTAGCTGATCATTAGAACTAATTCCTCTTATCCTAAGAGACTAAAATTCTAACAAGGCTATTTTTTAATTTCTATAACAATGAATTTTTGTGATAACTTTAACATGATATTCTTCTGTCTTGGTGTCAGATGAGGGATCTCCTCAACTTCAGTTAACTTGCAATATTTGTTAATGAGTTTGTTTCGAGTCAAATATTGCAAGCTAATTTACAACTGCTTCCTCTTATCTCGTGAAGTTCAAATTTGATACATTGCTATAGTTCCAATGACAATACATGTGTATATATACTATGATTTGATATGACACTCAGGGTTTTCTGTAGATAAGTGAATTCTTCAACGTTGAATAGCACAGTACACTACAAAAACGTATTTTATTTATTTTTAACTATTAATTTTTCTTTAGTGCACTAACATAGTATAATAGACTTTTTAGTTATTTAAATTAGTAAGTTATTGTACTATATTCATTCATGAATCCTACTTGACACAGTAATTATAAATTGATGATCCTTAAATTATTAGTTACATAATATTCTAGTGTTATTTTCAATTCCATAATCAATGAAATTTAACTCACTCAAGTACCTATTTAGTACATAAGAGAAACAACAACAATTTTTTAAACCTAATTAGTTTTAATGCACATTTTTATAGTGATTTGTAGGTTCTTTGTGATACGTGTT
>DWPA01000577.1:0-23604 GCA_018251375.1 Calpodes ethlius
AAAACCGTCACAAAAAATATCTTACTAAATGTATAGTTGACACAACAATACGATTAAATTGCTTGCAATAATTCAATAGGCTGCGCGCTATTTAACCGACTTCAAAAAAGTTATTGGCATATATCTGCATAATTTATCTGTACATTAAATAATATGATATGAACTGTTAAATATTCACAGCTCACTTGGAGCTATTACAACTTCCAAAAAAATGTATTTTTTTTACAAGTGTATGTAAATGATTGTATGTTTGTCTTTCCACGAATCCCTCTGAAAATTATAATTGAATCGTGACCATTCATATCTTTGTTGGGTTTTCATAGACTATAACCTATTTGTAACTATTTAAAAACAAAAGTATTCCAGCTTTTAATCAAAACTAAAAATTACGAAACAAAATTGTATTTAATTAAAAAAAAATTAATACTTATTAATAGCTTTATATAGTTGTATATTAAGGTGTTTGCTGACACCGACCTCAAATAAGTAACAAATACCTCTTACCTATTATTTAAAGATTGTTACGAGTAATTAAGTATTTTCAAAGTACAAGGGATTACTTACATAATACCATAGTCCTGAAAATCGCAGCACATAACACGATCATTACTCCGTAATCAATATATAACTTGGTATTTATTTCATATAATAACCATTTGTTTATGATTTATACACCCTAAGATAAACTTTGAAACTCAATCATTAAGGTCCGGAACATTGTAACTTAAATGAGATCTATCCTATCTAATCATTCTCTTACAAACGTTCAGAGCTATTGTTTTCAGTTTACTCAAGGCTCTCGAATGTTTCCAAACGATCGTATTGTTCACTATCAGAACGCCTCGAGATGTTTATTTAGTAAGAGGATTAATTTACAGTGAATAGGTTATAATAATACAATAGATTGATTGATTCATCTATTTCAGTGTAACAAACATTATTGAATTATTAATTTACATTTCCTCTAACATTATCTACTTATTTACTATGTACACCTACTATGCTACGTGAAATGATATTTATGTTACACAAAACATCGATAAAATGACGGTAAGAAATTATACAAAAGCATACTAACATCACTGAAGATGTTTTACAACGCCAATTACTTCAATAATTATCTAAAGTCTAAGTTCTCTATACCACCGATGACATCAAATATACTGTAATTGTTAATAATTATTATAGCCATTACATTTTATCGTTGCTTAAATCACTTATTAAATAAGTAACCATCAATAAAAAACAATGTTTTGTTGGTTTACTAATATTCGGTGACAGGTATAATATTAAATATGGCAGAAATCATAGATTAATAACGCTTAGTACTGCTAGAGCTGAACGTAATATGTAACAATTTTAAGGTAGCTTTTTTAGACTTCCTTGGTAAGATGACAATGTTGTCACATGGGAAACACTTATTTTCTTCACTGTTTTTATAATTAACAAGTACCACTTTCCACGCTTGTGTGTGTAAACGATGGTAAATATACGTTGTTACCACACACGTGCTTTCCTTTAGGCCAACATGGTAATAAAAAACTAGCTAAGCGTTATAAGTCTATGGCAGAAACTATCAGAAATGCAATAAGTCAATACTTTAGAAAATAATTGCTAACTTATTACTTTAAGTGTTACTAGATTGCAATTAATTATAATTTAGCTACTTATTACGAAATTTGCTTTCTTTAATTACAGTTCATTTTTCTTTACAGCAAAATATTTTATTAATTTATAGTTCAAATAATTTTATAAGCGAATTTATTAACAATTAATGAATGTTTTATCCAAGTATCATTTCACACTGATCAGATTTATTCATTTACGGTATAAACTTTTTTGTTAGCCATATAAATAGAAAAATGATATAATTAGCTCAATATATTCATATAACTAAGAGAGAGTAATCAAACAAATAAAATTAATAAGTAATTATAGCAAACTTAAAAGTAATCTCATGGTAACTTTAACACGAAAATTACCTTTAACACAGCTTACAAATGATAGTAGTTGACTAATGTACTTAAAAAAATATCCAAATAATAACATGCAATATTATTATAGAAAAATGTTTGAAACAATCATGTTGGGCGCGTCAATAATTTTTTACATAGTGAGTGTATACGTTCATACTAATTAATGACAATATTTTTAATACAATTAAGTGTTAGTAAACATGGTTTATTTACAAGTTAACGTGTGCGTGAGACGCCATCTACAGAAAATACATTTACGACTTTACGTGAAAGAAATAAATAACACAAATTACCACTGTAATTGACACAATTATTAATATTATTCTACAATTTCAATATAGTCCAACATAAACTTCTACTAACTTATGATATACGTCTATTTTTATCGCAAAACACACAAAGCATAGCGCATGTACGAATGAGTTGCATCACAATAAATTGCGTATTAAAATAACAATCCTACAACATATATTTTCTCGATAATAAAACAGAAGTAATTTGTGGACTCTCGTTCTGTTGAAAGTTGACATCAACAATATCATATTACAATAAACAACATAGTTAAGTGCTTTTAAATAACTTAAAATTATATCAAGCTTTGTGTACTAAGAGTTGAGTAATAAAAACAAAATCGTATCTTTATATCACTGTTACTACAGTTCCCAGTCTTTTCTTACAAATTTAGGTACATCTATGCTATTTCTTACTGGAACAAGCGAGTATTATTCAGTCTGTGATCGCATGTTCTTCTAATTATCTTTTCACCTACCTACAAAGTTGCCAATAGATCCTTTTTATTATAATTATAACGTGTTTACAAAATTGTGATACGTTTATTGTTTTATCCATTGTATACGTAATAATTAAATAAGTGAACTAAGTACCGTGATATACAAAAAATAAATTTAAATTTCGAACTAACGGTCATTGCATTTTCTACATAGTCATAATTATCTTAGACAAGTCCAAATATAATTGTTTTTAGTTAAATGTTCTTAAGCCCGCCTTAGTAGGTTCTTTTTTAAAGTATAGACCTTTTTATCGTATTAGTGTCCGATTTAATTTCTGAAATTGCCTAAAATAATTATGAAAATACAAGGAATCGACGTAATACTGCAATAATAAAAAATATTTCGTTATTTAACATTATTGAAGACGAAATTCGGTTGTTTTCTTTCAAACGACATTCCAAAACATTTTTTCACTTTTATATTACTAAAATACGCACGTTTCACTTTTTCACACGAAAAGCATTTTCTATAAAAAGTTCACAATTTCATTTCGCTATAAATTGCGTACCTATTGCACGCGGCTTTACACATTCAGTATCGATATTTATATCATACTCCATTTCATTCCTGTTATATTGCACATAACGTTTGAAGTTCAATTTTACACTCGACATTCGTTCACATTGCGGAAAACACTATTTCAGTCAATTCACTGTGAATAGTTCTTCACTGTGTGCTCAAGTCTATATATTGCGAAGTATAACACTATTATCTGATGCGTTTATAGCCCGAACAATAATATTGTAAACGTTATCACATTCTCTGTCACTTCTTTACTGTATAACACAAATTCACCGAGAAACATGTAGTTTGTTAACTAACGTTTCCTTTAAACTGTTCAGACGCGACTCCAAACAGGCGACTGGAAACTAGTTTGACCACGCTCTAAGTCACTAATGTCATTGGTTGAGAGCTGCATGAATTTGTCTGATTTTCACTTCAAAATCATCTTCTATCTCTGCGGTTTATAGTTGACTATGTATAGGTCGACGTGAACATATTTTTAGCTATAATTCCCAAAGTGATGGAAATTATGGTGTACATAGCTGTGGTCAGACGAGCAGCGACAGCGGAGGCAGCTGGTGCGGGGGTCGGGGGCCCGAGTCGCGTGTTGGCGCGTACCACCTGCGACCGCCATCGAATGCTGTATAGCGGTTGTACACGTGATAGTGCTACCAACCTGGGGAGAAAAACATAGTTCAGGATTTTGTATTTAAGTAGTTCACACAATTTTGTCTACTGAAAATTTGGATTTACAAATACACTTTTACCCTACCTAGGCTATACCCTGGTTAAGTGATGAATTTGAAAACAATATTATATTGTACCAAGATGTTTGAATAATTCTGGAGTAAATTCGGAATTTCAATTATATCGTACGTTTAAAATTAAAGTTTTGATCTCAATTTTATCCCATTAGAAGATGAATTTTCAAAAAATTATTAATGCTTTCCCAAGGGAAGCTGTTCAAAGTTTTATACTAACAGTTGTACTGGTTTAGTCAGTCGGTAACATAGACCATTTTATTAAATAAAATAAATAGTTGGCCAGTAACTAAACAAACAGGTCGTGCGATGGTTCGTGGTTACCCAAGTACATCTGCAACAACAAGCCCATGTAAAGTGCATTGCCAACGCTATGCCATAGGAAGTTCACTTTGATTGTGTATTAATCTAGTTTATTTTAAGGATTTTTTCAAAACATTTACATGTTAATATTGTTGTATTACACAAACGTTACATTCACCCAAAGCTCATACCTATACTATAACAGTTATCAATCAATCACTTGAAGTGCCTTTCAAATCAAAATTCTCAGAAATCGGGCAGTTGATACGCTAGAGAAATACTCGACTACTTTCCAAGAATATAATAAAGATTAAGCTGAGTGATATTGAACATCGTGAAGTTCAAAGTTGGAACTTAATACTACGATTAGTCCACGGTTTAGGTGTCCCAGTATTTTACTCCACACTGATGCATAATGCCTCTATAGATAGCAGTTTGTGTAAACAAACAGAACTGAGATTTTTAGAGTGCTTTCAAACGACAGCGTGGACAAATTTTTGAAGCATGAAACGTTGGCACCCCATTTACGTAAATGCCTTGGCAAATGGTGTCGCACACTCAGCCACGCCCCGTTTGGTAGTGATACATTTAAAAACAGCGCTTGTAGAAATCTTTGTGTTCAGAAAGTCGATTCGTAATTTGCCTGTAATGGAAACGTGTGAAAACACCAGCTGTAGGTAAAAGCTTGTATATTATGGATTAATTTAAACCGATGGTAATAAACAGCATTACAACCGATTTCATTGCGAATGATAAAATATTTTCAACTAACAAAAAAAACAAAGAGGAAGATTCATCTGACTGTTTCACGTTCGATAGTTAAACATAAATGTGTGCTAGGATTAATTGATTTGTCAATGGCATATCAATAAAACACCAGACTATTATGCGATCGGCTGACAATTAAATAATAAAATAACTTTTATTTTACACATTTATTACTGCGACATTACCATAATATGAGCCATTTTACTGATAAAGAAATACGTTTTCATTTCCAAAATAAAAGCTATTTCATCAAAACTTCAAGAGCACAAGGAATACCAAACACTGTATAAGGCAATAGTACTCGTAGAAAACCTCTTAGCAGTAAGTAGACTGACATTTGTAGAGCGAATAAATATTCTAAAAGGCACTTTTGTGCATTATGTAAAGAACGTCACCGTACCAAATTCCGGATTCATCGACAAAGGTATGTTTTCACACATCGTTATTCAGGATTTACGAGCGAAAACGTCGTTTCGAAAACTCGCCACGTAGCCGCTTACGGGCTTCTATCTAATATGTACAAAAAAAAAGAGCACTCCGTACTGTGAAACACTCCGGTACATATAATGGCATGCAACGTACTTTGTTAGTACGTGCACGCTGATCTTAAAACTGATAAAAAATATTACATATTTCGTCAGATTTCGTCAGGATTACATTTTTCGTCAATTGCTAAAGGTCAAAGCACACGCGATCAATTATCTATTCTACTACAATTATACACGCTAAAGATAAAATAAATATAAAAGAGTTGCCTGACTAGTGAAGACATAAATTGTATTAATTACTGATTTAGAGAATTTTGAGATTAAGAGGACGCTATTTCGTTATTTTTAGAAGCTGATAAATGACGCATTACGTAGTAGCAGTTTAAGGGAATTACATTGCAACCAAAAATGCGATTTAAAGGCTAGTTGGACACTTTTTCATGTTTAACGGTTCATTAAATATCGTCTAATGTTGTTAAAGAATACAATGAAGCACTAAGATTTAAAGTAGTCTTAAATATTTAAAGATCGTATCTCCAACGGAGTCATCGACAGTTATATTATACACATGTTACACGTGTTATACAGTTATGTTATATACAATAAAATATCAGGATCGATGTAAATATAGAAATACGTTGCTAAAATGTGTATTTATGGGGGCCTAAGTATTCCTTATAATTTTAATAGACGATAAAGTGTCCAGTTAAGTCGTCCAGATTTGCGTGTCAGACAATATTGTCTTGTAAATGTAATATTACTATTATTTTCTAACATCAAAGTCGTAGGTTACTTAGTCCAAAACATCTTACTCAAAGGATAAAGATATAACGTGCGTATTACATTTTATTACATACGACAAACATTATACATACCTACATATATCTACCTAGTAGCGGTAGGCAAAAATTGATGTAAAACGTGAATAGACTATGATGTCGGATTTCGTGTTCATCTATTTATATAAGCATATATTATATTACTTTGACGCGCGCTACGTTCTACGATATATGAACTTTTATTACTTACGTATTCCAACTTACCTTATGACAACGGTATTCAGTCTCCAAGGTAGTGTGTAAGTATGATTCTTATGCCTTGCGCAGAAGGTGTAAAGTAGCTCGCCGGCAGCGGCCGCCAGACCCCCATCGCTATGTGCCCCTGCTCCCGACCACTCGTGAAGGGTTATGTTCCAAGAGCTGCAAGACTTATCCTAAGGAGAAAATACGAAGAAAATTGGTGTAAAGATTATTCTGAAAGCTGCGTAATTTATTTAATGGATATTTTAATTTCAGAGGTTATTAAGGGTGGTATCGCGTGTACTAAAATAAGCTAAGTTACGATGCCGGCTTAGTCGGTAGGAATGTTGCAGAGAATCAAATGAACTTCAGGGCAAAAATACTATATATGATTTTTTTTAAAAGGTGTTAGTCAAGATTTTGTGTAGGTATTTATTTTAATTTGATTAGGTCAAACATTGGAATTGAACTGCTCTATGCTGGGGATTTGAAATTTTACTCATTACTTAAGTTCCAATGACGATATTTTTTTTTCATAAGAAGCTTATAATATCCTCGAAATTTACTTTAGATGAGGAAAATTGATCCACAGTAGCAAAAATTCTTGCTGCTTTCATTTTCCGGGAGGCACATAATTTCGCTAAACCACGCCGAAATACCTTGGGGTAGTATAAAAACTTTCGGCGGTTAAGTTGGCCACTAATCAGCAGCGGATTGTGTCCTCTAAGTGCCTCGTTTTAAGGAACGATCCGTGCCCTAAAACGAGTCATTAATATGTACAAGCTATAACAAATATTAGTATTATTAATAGAGGAAGTTTGTTTTAATCCGCGTTGGCCTCGACAGAGCGCCGCCTTTGGCTTACTAATGCGGCCGTCGCCTACCGCTAACATACATTATGCTACTACCTAATGGCTCTAAAGCGATTTTATTGATCATTATAATGTCATGGCCACATCTGCATTCTAGCACGTTAATTAGAGCGCTATCAAAGACACTACGCCGGTATAGCCTGTTTTTTATCGCAATAATTAACATGTTAATCAGCACACGAATTAACGGGAAGTAAAATTTGTATAGAACTGAATAAACGCAGCCAAAAAAATTTTTTTAACGCGTTTATTAAGGCGCAATTTATGCACTTACGTTGATGTTAACACAGACATGTCAAAAGTTAGTGATCGTAGCGACAATCGTTATAACTGGATGATTGCGTTCCAAATAAGAAAGAGACATGAATCAAATCGATTTGTAGTTTCGAGGATATCGTTTATAAATAAAACAATATAAAAAATTCAGACCCATATCCACAAATGGCTGTCAGCTTCTAGCAATGCCTCGTTTGTGAATCAATTACATAAAAAATCTGTGACCTATAATAAATCTTTACACATTTCATTTTTTTTTTTTTTTTTTTTCTGTATACTAGTATGAACCCAGTTATACCAGTAAGGGTAAGGTAAAAAAAATACTTATAAATGAATAAAAGTATTTTTGTTTCAGGTGACACTTTGAATAGAGCGGAAATAATATATGAATAAGCTTTATCGTCGTCTTCCTGATATGTTGGAAAAGTCATAACCAATCTTTTAAGTAGGTAATTTAGGGAATAGCCGTAGCAGTAGCTTGCCCCAGAATTCACAGAGATGCAATAAAAACTAAAAAATATGCAGTTAATGTCATTCAGTGATAATGTTGCATTTTACGGGTGCAAGAATATTTAAAATAAGATAAGTAGTTTCGAAGAAAATCTCCTACATACAAACTCACAATCATTATAATGTTATATAAGTAATAAGATAACACTTAAGTCAATGCACTTAAACAAACACATTAAACTTACACAAAATAAAATATAATTTAACATCGAAGCTTTTTAATCGTTTCACATCTGGCTTTAGCTGAGTTATTCAATCATTGCAAAGCTGAGTTATTTTATTTAGCTTAAAGCTCGCTAAAATAGATTTAACAAGTAGAATTTCATGGTGTGTTTGAGTTACCAAGCGAAATTTTACAGGCGAATTTTTGTTGCGAAAAACATCTATGTTAAACTTATTTTGACTGTGAAAATCATTGCAGTGCATTTAAAACGTTAACGAATGAAATGGAATTGAAAAATATGCATAATTAAACTGGAATAAATAAACCACGTACCTATGTAACAATTATACAGTATGTTACAGTGTATAATTGTATAGTATGTATAAGTATATTAGTGTGCTATGAAACATTATACCTGTTCAGAGTAGATGTCGATGAAGAGTTGCCTCTCCACATTAGAATCCAGGACCCACGTGCATTGTTGATAGAAGAACTCGTTGAGACTACCCGTCACTGAGACATTCTTGGATGATATTTCACCTAGGAAAAATAGTCGGCATTAGATTAGGACGCCATGATATAAACAACAAAGAGGATAATGGATTAAGAGAAACTTAAGGAAGTGTTAAAGGCCCCATCCATCGAGGCCAATCCGAGTGCAGCCTTATGTACAACGATCCTTATGGCGCTAAGATTTTCTGTTGCAAATAACTGGGCTTGTCAAACAATTTTTATAAAATATTTTTAAAATCGACTGTCAAATGTTTTACACGTGTTACGGTTGCCGTGTCGAAACTCAAGAGTGAATAAAAGCTTACACGTAAAATTCAACCGATCGTTAAAAATAACTAAACAAAGACCGATATTCAGTTTACTATTTCAGCCCAATTCAAGGATTTCCAATCAGATTGCGACGGGTTCCGCTCCCTCGGATACGTCACGCATCGTCGCGGCGTCTCCGTTACACCGAAACTTTTATATCTGATTGGACTATTTCTTATTTAAGACTAGCTGAACCCTGCGCGCGTTGCTACGCCAACGTGAACTGCTATGGCAATATGTGTAATTCTTTGAAATGACAGTGGCGCCACCTATTGAAAATTAGCGGTACCAATTTAGAAACCTTCGTGGGCTCATATATAATAACTTTGCCATAGATCTTTACACGATTAAAAGCATAGTTTACGATTCTATAAAGGACAATCATTCATTTTTATATACAAGAAGCAGAAGAAGAGAAGAAGATTGTTGAACTATTATTAATTGAACTATTTGTTATTTATATTTAATATAATCTATTTCTATTTGCACACTTACTACCAGAAATAACGAGATAAATTATGAAATAAAAATGTTTATTCATTTACAGTTTTGACAGCAACAAAGTTATAAAAAGCTGTTGTTCAACCTATAAAACAAAGAACTTAAAAACACAGTAAAAACAAACCCACATGAATCTAAATAAATACAACTGCACTGACTAAAATAAACGACCAAATAATCTGTACTGTAGAGCCATAAATTCCACCGGACTTAGGGAAAACCGCGAGAAGACAGCACTGATTTTCAGTTCGGACCTTTTTCTTTATAGGAGGAGCTCAGTCGGTAGCCTGCGTGCATTTATTATCCTATATGATAAATACATTTTAAACAAAGTTAAATGTACCACAGACCTTATTGTAATGAAGAATACAGAGCGCGGGTTATGTATTAATGAAATGTCGGCAACTTATTGTTCTCGTAACGAGCATATTGTAACTACATAAACGTCATTTGAACACCCGGGTGTGGTTTTATTACGGCTGCTTCGTGGTCGGCATTGTCCATATTACGTTAGTATGTAGACTGAAAAATATCATATTAACCATAAAACCATTGATTGCGTCCGGATAGACGTTATGGGTAGTATTGTAATATGAAGTATGCGGTTATTGTTGAAGATCGGCCGCTTTGTTGGACGATATAAAATGATGAGTCCATCTCTTTTGTAAAAATAAATCAATAAAAGGTCGATTGTCCGACCACTGACTTTATCTGATTTATTAAGCAAGGATTGAGTGGGATCGAACGTACAAGATCGGAAAGTACTTTTATTGTATTCTAGTAACCGCCCTTGCTTCTTGTAGGAGCCCCACACTTGAAAAATTATTTAGTGGGGATTCTTTAAATTGGCATATTTTTTTTTATTACGACCGATTTTTTTATGTGAAACGATTCAAATTAAATAAATATTACCCCGATTCAAATCAGATAAGCCATTTTGAGATTAACAATAAAAACAGAGACAATAAAAATAAATACTAATATTATAAATGTTTACGTAAGTTTGTTTGTTACACTTTCACCCAAAAACTTATTTACGTTCTTATTTAATGACTTAAATGCGAGTGAAGCCGCGGGTAAAAACTAATATGATATAGACTCAATATTAGTTACTTTTAAATATCTTCCATATATACACATTATTTATAGTTTACAAAAGAGAATAGATTTCCTCGAGTAAGGTTTAGGATCGAAAGCTGTAAGTAGCGTCTAAAATTTGAGTATGTTTGGTGTCTTTTTACACCCCATTTTTACAAAAAACATTCTACAACTTTACACGGGAATTGTAAGGTGTAGGTGACTCTTAGATTTGAATATGGACAGTTTCTATGCACCCCGAACTTTTTTACTTAACACATCCAAAGACTTTACAGGAGGTTTCGGTGAAATTGGGGCGAGCACGTAATTCACCCGGGCACGCCTCGCGCCGTGAGAACAATATCCGGTCCGTTCTATCAATCACTCGCGACGAGGCTAGAATCTCAATAGCGACTTTTCTTGTTCGATTTCATTTGCATCAATATAGGTAGACACTGAGTAAGATAATTCATTGTTATTCACCCCAAAGTTATGAAATTGTAAACACGTAGTTAAATTCTAGTCACACATGTTTAACTATGAAAATAATACATGTCAGGTATGTTTGTTTTAAACTTTTGTTACAGGTTCTAATGGATTAAAAATATTTTTGATATATATTTTTTTAATAATCGCGTTAATTTATTTCTATACAATAAACAATAGAAAACGATAATAAAATACTAATGAGCATCGTAAACACAATTGGTGTTTGTCCAAAAATATTTTAAATCATTTTTTTCATTACACTTAGGTAATGCTATGCTATAGATAATAAGTATGATAATTAAAAAAAAACTGTATATTTTCTTTACTTTATTATTTTTTTTATTGAATTAAGCACCGTACAAAGAGGGAACCGATATAATACAAATTACTGTTTAATACTGTATAATTCTCTCATAGGTTAAAACCTTAAGCTTAGGCGTCCCTGTTTAATGTCACTAAGACAATATTAAAGAAGTTTCCATTTTCAATAAAATATGAAATATAAGTATGGCTTTAGCTCAATTATAGTTGTACAATCAAGATACTTTCTACAAAGTGTGAATCCAGAGCGTGTAACTTAGGTTCCTGAGAAAGATCAGAGATCAGACCAGCCAAAGCTTTAGATCAATTCTAATGATTAATATAAGGCTCGTTAGATGTTAGTACCTAATATATTAAAATAGAACTTACTTGTAATAGAATAATATATTTTATGAGAGTAAATAAATGTATATTATTATTTTTATTATATTTATATAAAGCTCTTATATAAAGCTAAATGGTATTCAAATTATTTATTTTTGTATCAAAAAGTACAGAGACAAAGACGGACTTAACGCTGAAAGGATTCTCCGTCAATCGACCTTTCAACGATTGTACGCCGATCCTATTTCGATCAAAATATAGATAAATAATTTATCTATGAATGCCTATTTTGGTATCAAGGATGTAACATATAAATGTAATGGAGGGTGCAAATAAAGTAGAACATATTTAAAGTTTATCTTTTTGATGGCTGTCTCTTAACTATCTCATCTTGTCAATTACAAAAATAAGTGTCATCGCCATTAAATATTTAGCCCTAAAATGGCGTTTAAAGGTTCTAACTTAGCATAAAATACTTTCCTTGTCATTGCAAAATAGTTTACCTAACTCAAACGTAAATAGCATAAAATAAATAACTTTAATACTATTTATACGTTTTATATTCCTTATTTGAATTCGTAATTAATTAACTAAGCAAATCTAGTTTTCGTGCACCACCCAGGAGACTGGGAAGCACGAAGCACGTAATTCTCTCGGACACGTCTCGTGAGGGAGAGCAATATCCGGCGCGTTATGTCAAACATTCGCGGCGAACCTTGAATCCCAAATTGGAGTTCTTCTTGTTTGATTGAACTATGTTATTGTACCAGGTGTATAAACCAACCAAACAATAAAATTGATATTTATATTCTGTACGCAGATAGGCAGATATAAATTTGAGTAATTTATAAATTGTAATACCTTAAAACAAATAACGGGCGATTTATAAAAACGATCTACTGCCCATCATTGTTAATCTCTGTACCAAATTTTGATGAATATTTCGATTAATATCTATGTTTATTGATCCTGTTAGTATTTTTAATACCAACTTAACGTACGAAGGTTATGTGGAAGAAATTGCGTCTTAGCAATAAGATCGTATTTAGTGCACACAACATAAAAGACCTTTTAATATTATAATAAAGAGTAATCAACAAAAATTATTGCATTTGGTGAATGCACAAGGACAAAAACAAGTTTTAACATAATTACATTTATAAAGAAAGCAAAGGATAAGATTCAAAATTAAAATAACGTCAAATCAAATAAAACACAAAACCACGAAATTACAATGAAAAGTAGCGATACTATTTGAATTAGTTGGAGAATTCGATATTACGACTGTAGCAAATAAAAGCCAGCGAGGCGTCTGTTTCATACTAATTGGTGGTCCAGTCAAAGCATTAGAAATATCATTGATTTTACCGGTTAAGAAGGAAGGAATGTCTCGCTTATTGCTATAACAACCAGTTTTAGGATAAATAAAAAGCGACCGAATTTCGAACCGACCATTTCCTTATTTATCGGCAACGATTCATTTTTTATTTCATATTGAGGATGACTATTAGCATTGGTTGCTTTCCATTAAGTTGTTCGAATGCTGATTTGCTTTAAGACATTATCAAAACTAGCAATGTAATGACACCATGTTGTTACTTTCTAAATATTAACATTGTCTGAAAGTAGGTCGAGGTCTTGAACACCCTAAACGGCAATCTGCCTCCAGAACAATCCAAGCCTTTTTCATACGAGCGCTTCCCGCAGTTACGCCTCCAATATCAAATGGAATTACTGTTTGTTTCTCGGTAAGATCTCTTATCTTGCCCGCTACATGTAATTGAGGAACGGAATGTTGATTGCTCAAATAATAATAATCTGGAGCAATTTTCTGTTAGTGAAGACTAGCAGAATTTACGTTGTCTTAGTTGAGTTAAATATAATTGGATTACTATATTCGTTATTTTAAATGACGTTACTAAGCTATGCTTCGTGCATAATACGCTGTGCAAGGCTCCGTAGTTCTGTAATAATTTAGGGACCACTTTTAGGAAGAAATAAACGTTTTAGTGATATTTGATAACCTCGGCTACATCAAACACTTACCTTGCATAGCAAATTATGGCCTGGAATAAGGTTACAACGTTATTAGAAGACAAGGATCTGGTATAATAATAATAACAATAAACGCTTACGTTAGAAACACATGGTTTCGACGAGGTGTGTTGTTTGACGTATATGGTGAAACTCGATAGCAGTAACAACAGAAAGTGTATGAAAACGCAAAACTTTTTCACACGCCGTCCGCGCGTGCATTGTCTCGTCGCGGGCATTGACCGCATCAGGGTCATATGAACGTGAAAGTGCACTTACACCCTATAAACTTCACACTACCTTATAATATTCATGTATTGCAAATAGCAAGAACATAACACGTTGTTATCACGTGTAAGTGATAATTACCACTTATACCCACGATTCAATATAAAATATTTACCTTGCACAAAAGTCTACCCCGAACCTCCGACCAGCAATTTTAGTCATTAATAACTGGATCACAGAAGTACAGATGAAATAAATAACCCTGCGACACTTCTCACTACTCACCAGAATGCGTAGTGTAGGTCCGTTGACCGCACACCGCGTCGTCGTTGAAACTATATGCGGCCGCGTAATCAAAGCCGCGGCTCGCGTATGTGTAATGCGCCACTGAGTACTCCAGTCGGAGGCTGGTCCAACTCCTCACGACCACTGGTAACCAGGCCGCCTGTAGAAAACAAAATAAATAAATAAACGCTCACACAGTCATATCCGTGAATTAGGATTCCCCGTATTCGCGTGGTCACCGAGACATACCCAGACAGACATTTATCTGCCAATAAAGTATCAATTTGGACCAGGAATTCAACCCGGTAAAATTCGTTACGCGGGGTCACTAAGTAGAATATCGTTGTAAATGCGACTTTCCGTTAAAATTAGTGATGTAGCCATGCCAAGTAGCGCTCACGGATTGAGCCACTGTATCGCTACAAAAAGTCACCATGAATTGCCCTTTTTTAAAATCGGTACAAAAGATATGTCACGAGTATTTTGAATTTACCATTATAGTGCATACTTATTTTAACTGCATGATATTCTTATTTAAAGCCTCCCTAGACAGATAAAATCTTCAGTTCAGTCAAAATTACCCGAGTTCACTATAAGTAACACACCTAAAAATGTGATATATTTTACTATACGAATCGCGCAAAACAAATATCACCATTGATTGAATTGGGAATAAAAAGTAGGTTATTAATTGTTCAAATATGTATTTTTAATTGGGATTGTTGCCTAATCCGAAACGAAACGTCGCATGATCACACACGACGAAATTCAATCATACCTTTCACGTATTGTTCCATTGTGAAACATTCCCACAACACAATTTAATTAATTTATAAATAGTATGCAAATCCGCTTATCGTTGTGATTCTCCGAATTAAGTTTTTTAAACTTCGCGTTATTATTTTCATTAAGAGGCCATTTGGAAAAGTTTTGAATAAAATATAATACTTGAAACTCAAAATACTAAAGCTAGATAAACAGTATTTAAATTAAATATTACTTCTTTAAAAAGTAGATTACTACTTTAAAAACATATTTCTTAAGAAAAGTTAAAATAAATTAAATGGAGAGTGAAAAGTAGGTTTCATAAGTACCTACTACAAAATTTACCACGCTAACAGCTCTTTCAAAATTAATATTCAAAAGCTTTTTTAGGCAAAATCCAACCTATTCACTTTTGTCATACTCATAGAGTAAGTTAATCTAACCTTCATATTCACAAATAATACTATGAAATCTCATAGTGCAATAGAGAGAAAGGCTAAATTTCTCATATTCCTATCTTTATGTTTGTTGTTCAATAAACTATAATAAATGGAATGAAATATAGATGGAATTAATGGAATACCAGCAATTGATTATATTCTTCTCTCTGTTTCTAATTCTCTATGAGACCTCATAGCATTGTTTGTAAACGAGGATGAGACTATTTTAATCATAACTTCCTTATTAACTACTACTTTTTGATCAACCATGCGGTTAAATTGAAACAATATGATTTTTTATTTATATTAAATATGGAATGTTTAACGTTATTTGGAGCTAAGGTGCCAGCACTGTGAATCTCAACTGCCAAAAGCAGCTGTAATTCACATTGTTCTGATGTAACTCTAAATTCTGTACGAGTAACTTTGCTCGAAAGCGAGCGCGTGGCCCCACAAAGTGAATGAACAATAACTTTGTACCAAAATTATTCACCCTTTGTTTTAAGTAAATATAAAATTTAAATTATTGTGTTAGGTTAATTAGAAACAATAAAAATATATGTCAGTTACATTCAAGTATTCATTTCATTCAAGTAAGCATTTTTATTACATTTGCATGCATTTTTTTTAATGGACGGAAAAACCGTTTGACGATATTATGCAACTCAACTCTAAATTGTTTAGAATAAAATAATAAATAAATATTTTTAACATTGTAATATGCATAAGACTATAATTATAATATACATTCATAATAAACGATTAATATTATTGTACGCCTTTAAGACAGGACGTAGCGGACATTGTAAATCATAATTAATGTACATAACAACTGCAATTTTATCTAGTTGTCCACAATAAAGATTAATTAGAATTAGAATTATTTAATATGTAATCTACGGTATTCTCTTCTGTTACTTTTAAGCCATAGACAATAAACAAGTTTTCCCATTTCACTTCTACTACACAATAATTATAGTGTAATTATAGTATAATTAACAATTATTTTTATGAAAAAAGTTATTGTTATTTAGAACGAACTTCTATATAGCAATTCCTGTATAACTTAATATACGTAAAAACATAATTATTTAACTAAAGTTATTACGGTTCGTCATGAATAGGAAACAGTAATGGGAAAGTAGAGACACGTCGTTATGAGTCACCATTGCTTAGGTTTGGGTCGCGTTGAACCTTATTATTACACTCCTAAAACAAACATGAAGTTACGTTTTTCTATTCATGTACTATTTAATACCACAGAATAATTCGTGAATACAAGTCAAGCAAATACCCGTGTTGTAATTTATCACCTACGATATTGTAAGTTTATTGCTTAAAATATTTTTATAAAGCCAGATGTTGGTTATTTTTATACGTCGAAGTCATATAACAGTCTCAAATTGATTTTATCACGTCTACGCAACACGCACACGCGTTCAGACACCCTCACAGCGCGTATAAAATATCCGTAATCGAATTTTCTAGACTTAACTACATCACTCGCCCGTCCACAGATTTATCTACCCCGTACAACCCCCAGTTATGGTTGTTATGGCTTCATTTTATCGCTACGTATTTTTTATTATGTTTTTTTACTGTCATAATGTATAGAGTCACATATGTTAGTTTTAACATAACTTAGATGACTTATATTATATGATAAGCATTGGGAATTTGGCCTTTTCAAATTTCCGATTCTAGCCTTCCGTATCGTTTACAGATATATACTTTACATTTTACTATTATTGTAATAAAAAAAAATTTGTAAGTTCATGTAGGGATGCTATTTATACATATGTATAATAGTAATAATGAATGATTAATTGGATTAATATATTTTTTTATAGCGTCTTATATTTCTATAAGTATATTTCTTCACATCATTAAAATTAAATACATTGTCATGAAATATTGTAACAAACATTGAAACAACATATAACAATAACAAGTGAAAAATTAATGTTTGTTTTAGGATCACGGATGTTTGATATAACGTTTGTTATAACGTGTTGCTCCCCACAAAAATGATGGGATTTTTTTTTAATTCAACTCTATTAATATAACCAAGCAATTTAACGTAATAATTATAGTAAATTCGAACATTGCCGTCAACGTAAGTGTACCAGGCTGCCAGGGACATAAGGTTAAACAGCATCAACATGTCGAACGGATAAATTCACCCTGTAGGAGCTACGCAACGCGCATACGTATCGCGCGGGAGGTAATTTAATTTTCACATGCGAGACTGAACTGGCTCTCAGCGTCCGGCCACTAATAACCGACGCTGGCAAACGTTACACATTCGGGCTTGTTTTACGGTCGCTTTATAATATGGTCACATAAGATATTTTCCGTGGCACTCGATGTATATACTTATATAAATAAATTAATTAATTGTAAATAAATCTTCATACCCGCGCACTAGGTCTCCCTGTGTCGCGAGTGGCATTGATAACACAAATTAGACATCACTAACACCTACCCGAGAACAAAAATTTATCTGTCCCATAAATGTCTGTCCCGGCCAGGTCAAGCCTGGGACCTCTAACTTCGCAGGCGATGAATTCAAACCCGTTGGTTGGCTTCTCAAGGTTATAAGTGGAATGAGAAAGTTATTTTTTTATCACATCTATTCGAGAACTGCTTTGTTATTCGTAAATAGGGACCAAAATAGCACTTTTTAGAATATATGTAATAAAATTTGAATTTTATTTAGTATTTGAAATATTAGTAAAAGTTCTAATCATCAAAAAAATCAATCTCGTATATTGTATGAAATTGTTCCAAGCTATAAAGGCAAAAAAGTTTGAGAAAACAAAAAGTGAATTCCACCTTTGTAATTGTATACTTCAATTAAAAGTATTCTTACTTTAAAAAAAAAAGTGTATCTTCCACAACTCGTGTACTGCTATAGATCGTAAAATGTACATAATTATTTTCTCAAAGAAGGTGATAAAAATAATATCCACATAGGGAGCAACACTATTTTATGATATGAGTGACGTACTTTAAATTTCTCGCTGCGTTCAGGATTCTACCTTAGATTCCTTTGCTGCGATCTGAATTAAAAAAACACTCTAAACTTAAAACTTATTATTTGGTAAAAAAATTACTACTTTAATAGCCATAACTTAATACTATTAAATATTACAATTCAAATAACATTGATTGTAAACGTAATAGGTTTATCTGATACCTAGCCCGACTTACTATAAAACTTAACTGAAACACGAAATTAAACAATTTAAAACTGCATACAAATTTGGAACGCACGTAAAACTTTATTACTCTGCAGACGTGTAAACAACTAAATAGAATTCAAATGTAGAGTATTTAAAAATTAATTTTGCATGTTGGCGATGTACATTTTTGTTCACAACGTTGTACGCTAACAGCTTACAAAATAATTGAAATTTCAGGGACGACACTGAATTTGCCTGAACGTTCGAACGTTAGACCGGTGCTCTAATAACCGGTTCGGACGTAGAACGCCAGTTATGGCATGGTTTATGACCACCGGGATGTGTTATTCCCACGAGACTAAAGCTGATATAACCGTGGGAGCATATGACATATTAAGCACATCACATGTTTGTGAAAGCATGATCTTCATGCTACAAAGGCTGGGAAGAATGGACAATGTCAAAATCAGATTTATTTCTGGCCAGTGATATAATATGATAGTGTATTATATTTTACTTTTTTATCAAAAATACACCTGTAGTAAAACTTAATTATATTCTACGGATATCTATTCACTATCTACCTACTACAATCTTGTTAATATTTAATGTTAAAATAAATAAACACAGTTATAATTCTGAATCTTATATTCTCTCCCGAAGCAAAGTTTTCATAGTACAATGAGGGAAAGCTTTCGATTTATTCTTTTATGTTATTTATACACTTTAGTAGTAGGTCAGACCAGCCGGCCGCAAAAAGTAGGTTATAGAATTAGTTATGACTCATTTACAGTGATTATAGCCATGAAATTCAAGTTACGAGGTTAGTAAATAAATGGTTCTCGTAAAATAATCAATAACGAATGCTAGGTAATAAAATTTTCAACGTTCCAACGTTACTCTATTCCGTAACATAGTTATAATTGCTGCGAAGAAAACCTATAATGATCGTTAAAAACTAATTTTCTGATTTTAAACGTTATTCATCGTATAATGAGCAATTTTAAAATGTTACGTGTACTCACCATATCCACGTGTATAAATCATTGTCACGGCTAAACAGTTTTACCGATACCTAGATCTATACAATCGGTGTACAAAATACATATAGTGAGTACTCATTTATAAATAAAAAAAATCTGTTGCTTAAAGAAATATTCATATGATTATTTTGGTACATGCTACAGGTACTTTCAGTAATCTCTTTCGTTTTAGCTATCAATAAATACGTCTATTAGCAATTCTAATTACGCCTAATTGCTTCTTAATTTCAAATATCTTAACTTTTATTAACACTGTAATAAGAAGTATCACCATAAAATTTTTGAACTTCGTCTACGAAGCAAAAGGATTCCGTCGGTAATCAGTTAATGGCTGTTAAAATTTCGAGTTATTTTGAAAAGTTTATTACGTACAAAGTTGGAGCTACGAATATTGAGTTTAGTTAAAATGCGAGCAGAGAATCAGAGTGTTTACGTCCGTGTAGTAGATATATAAACGACAAAGTTTTGGATGCTAATGTTTTTGTCGGATAAATTTATTACAACCGAGTATATATTAGCTTGTAAGTTATTTAGCGGTAAATTTGCTTTTTCGAACATGTCCCTTACGGTACGGTCGTTTTACGGTTTATTGGTGTTACATACTTAATAGTAACCCCTTACTTAATTATGCGGATCGCCCCGCAACCCGCGCCACCAGAAGGGTTGGACCATCCTGCAGGCGTGTTAGCATAAGACCGGAGTAACACGATTAATTTATTTGTTGTAACAATCCTAGACCCGGCTTTCGAGTTGTATCCGAATACAAGGCTTAAGGGTATTTTAGTGGAACCTTTGATAAGTAGTTTCAAGGGGATACACAACCGATTTCTTACTCATACAATTATTTATTTACGTGTAGTAGTTTAAAACAAAAAGTTAACTGGCATGAGTATTATCTTATTAGTTGGAATTCTACGACAATTATTATTTAATATTTGAAGAAAACATAGTTAATGTTTTGAATATATTCTTAAATTTATATACTTTTGACACATATTTGTTAATTTCATGTGTGAGTGTCTTACACTTTGTAAAAACTTACTACGTATATAAAACAGATTAATAACGTTATATATCAATAAAAGTACTACTAAATAACTCATTTATAACACTTATGCTCTTCAATAGATATGAACTAACAAAAGATAATCAACTGAAACCTAAGAGAGAAGCAAGAGTGAGTATTTTCTCTTAATCAATATACTAAGATATCTATATTACTACATAGATACCGTGTATTGCAAATAATGTACCAATTTCAAAGAATAGAAGCAGTATCGTGAGTCTAAAAATTATAATATAAACCTTGTAACGCGCCCCACAGATCACAAAACCGCTCAGAAAATATTACAAATAGCTTATTCATAAAATTATTGTTATAAAAACAAATTTATTGATAAAAATAATGTTTTACGAATGGGATGTTACATTTATATAGGTTTATAAACTGTTAAACAAATAACTAATGCATTTATTTAGTTTAATATATTATAGAGTCATAGATCACGCGTTTGACCGCTGGCGGATTTGCGGCTTAGCTCAAATCCGCCGCATGTCAATTTTAAACCACTTTCGCAATTTAGATTCGCGTTTGAATAATTTATATTGTACAGAATGTCACAGCAATAATAACGCTCGAACATTGAACCGGATTTATTATAACTAGTGTTCACGAGTAAATCAAAGTTTGAAATTGGCCGATTGAAGATTTAAAAATTCCAACATCTGAGCAGTTACAAAACAGTTCAATTGCATTACAAATAAATTAATAATTATATTGATAAAATTAAACCTCGTCAATAACTTTTGATTGAAAAATAATTAAGAAAATCGGTACACAAAAAAATATAGTGTAACTGTATAACCAATAAATAGTAACTGTTATATTTATAATTAACTGTATTAATACATACTAGAGACCCGTTACGCGTTCGAAATTCGACCGTAATTCATAATGTCAAAGGATTAGTTCACGTTGATAGTATTTAATATTTGAAACTCTATTCAGATTGACTTTCACCGTAAACAAAATAGTACATGTGTCTTATTATCCGTGTGTGTTTCAAATGCATGGTAGTGTGCGTAATGTTTTATTTATTGATCTAATGTACTTTATAATCATTATTATTGAAACATATTATGATTCTGCACTTCTTCTACGTATAAACAATAATTGTGCCAAATTTTATACTCCTCCGATCGCGCAATTTTCGTAAAAAAGGGTCCAAAGTTTTTGCTTCACGTATTAATATATAGATAAAAACATGGTTTAAGCTTAATATAAAATCACGAGCTTAAAATGTATAAAAAACGGAAACCCTCGTTACATAATGCCAGAGAAATAGAAAATCGTTATTTAGATAGGAATCTTGCAAATTTTATTGAAGTTTAAACTGGGTGTGATTTTTTCTCTTACTTGCTCCTCGTTTCCTTTTATATTGGGCAATTATCGTAGATTTGTTTTACGCCACAGTCGATTGCAACGTTTTCCTCCATTCTACCTAATATTTATGAATCCAATTTCGCTATCTTTTGTTCATGTTCAAACGATATTGAACTTATAGTATCGTAAATATATATTAATGTTAGTGTTTTCATGGTTATATAATTTCGGAAGGACTTGTCTGATAAAGATTATATTTATTTCGTAAAATGAGTAATCCTAAGACCAACGAAAATATCTTGAGAGCCGGTGATAAAACCCGGAAGCCCATAAAATTGCAGACATGGTAAGCATATAAACTAAAGCTAGGTTGAAATATGAACGTAATTATTCAAGTTATGAACACCCTTTGTTTGAAATTTAAAATAAATAACAATCTATGTGATACAAAGTACATTATCAGACTGAAACCATTTTCAATTCACTGTAGACGTGATAAATCTGTGCAGGCGGAGCAATTCTCAATTGTCACTATACTCCTGCGGTTAGCAGTCATTGTACTGCAGTACCTGCTCAATTCAATAATTTGGTTCACGTTGAGCGTTGTTATATTTGAAACGAATATTCTTTATTAAGTGAAAACAAATTATATCCTTATTCCATAAAGTCGTACAAAAAAACTTGTACAAAGAACTTTTTAATTAAAACATTCTTGATCTGTAATTTAATAATGAAAAAGTATACTGATAGCTATGTTATCGTTCAATATGCGTGTGATTCGATAACAATGCTTTAGATATCAAAGCTTGTGTTCCGATAATAATACGGTTATTGACGCAACGTATCATCTATTCCATTATCATAATAAATGTCGTCGTTAAGACACTTTTGGTGTACATCAGTTTTTAGATCAATATTTTTAGATTTAACGTGTGCGTGTCTAAATGTGAGTATATATATGCGGATGGTATATTATATGTTCTTATTCCAAATAAACAAATGACTAAACAAAACTGACCTGAAAGTCTCCACATAAGCAGGATAGGTGCGTCCCATCTCCCGCCACTAGTGTTACGTGATCGTGATAGTGAAGGGGCGTCCCGGCTCGGCATTCGCACCCAGCGTCCCCGCACGCCGTCCGACAGCCCGCCATGCCGTTGGCCGATGTCCCTGTTGGCTCCGCGCTCCACATACGCTCGAGACGTTGAATCTATTTTGATTGATACCAACGAAGTTAATACAATTTATTCATTTATAGGGACTGCAGCCCCAGCGG
>DWPA01000578.1:0-23601 GCA_018251375.1 Calpodes ethlius
CGGGCGGCGCGCGCCAGCCCGGCGACAGCGACACGCGGCACAGCGCGCCGCCGCCGCCCGCCGAGCACGCCGCGCGCGCCCACACCGCGCCCGCGCTGCACGCGCGCACCGCCGCCAGCACCGCCTCCGCGTGCTGCACACACGACAGGTTAATTAGAAAAACAATATCACAAACTGCATATCGACTATATAATAACTGCCCCACTGCTGGGCTTAGGTTTCCTCTAATAATATGAGGAGTACAGGCGATAGTCCGCCACACTGGCAAAGTGCGGATTGGCAGACTTCACACATCGTTAGTTTCAAACGTTCGAATCACTAATCTATCACTGATTTATACTGCTAATAATCATATTAACTACAACCTTTTTTATTTTATTTATTTAATAATTAATACCAATATTATTACTATTGAACTATACAAGTTATATACATGAAAAAAGTGTCTAATCTTACGCTTGCATCATATAACACACATTGACTTTTATGAACAGCAATAACTATGAACGTACGTGGCAGTTGCGCCCCCATTACGTCTACGTATACATGAGCCCCTACCCGGTGCGTGATGCCGGGCGCGGTGGTGGGGTTGTCGAACAGCTTGGCCGATATGCTGGCGAGCGCGGCGGAGGGCGCCAGCGCGATGGTCTCCTCCAGGCTGGTGGCGCGCAGCTCCTTCGCCGCCAGCTCGGGCCGCTCCTGCTGGCTGGACGTGATGCGCTCCAGGAACTGGGCGAACTGCGCGTACGTGTGCTGGGAGCTGTGTGCGCTAAGGTTTTTGCGTTATATATACAAATAAATAAAATTGGAGGGTCTGTTTGTAATATAAAATAACCCCTTTTTACTACATGCATCCATATGAATATGTATGCAGCACATATTTCAAAATTTTTTTCGTCTGTTTGTTCAGGCTAATCTATGAAACAGCTGCACCGATTTTGTCAGGATTTTCACTGGCAGGTAGGTAATAAGGGGAAATTTAGGCCCATATACATATTAATCTATTCATAGTATGTACTTGTTTTATATTTATATAAAGGATACATGTAGAGATGGTTGAGGGTGGAGTCGTCGGCGTGGAAGGCGGTGCGCGCGATGGCGGCGTACCGCTGGGACACCTCGGCCAGCGCCCGCGCCGCGCGCCGCAGCGACGCCGCGCAGATCCCCGCCTTCGACGCCGGGTCCCGCGCCGCCTGCACACATACACACACATACAGACAATTGAACACGCTCATTGACATCTTAATTAACGGGAAGTAAAATTGTTAGGGACTGGAGATACTGTTTTTACAATTATTCCACAGAATAAACTATTTAACTTTTCACTCGTGCATTATCAGGCCATCATTAAAGAGAGACAGTGAGTGAGTGTGAAAAAAAAGAAAAGACCTCACAATGATGATTATATACAATACACTTGACAGTAATTGTCAGGCGCTCATTTAATTAATGTAGCGAAATTTAAAGTTAATTAAGGCGCATCTGGTCGTAGCCATTACCGTACCGGTGGGATGGGAAAAAACTGTTATTGATGTATGTTTATATAAAAAAGACTTGGGAGTATTTTTAATACGATACAATCACATATGGAATAAAATAATTTAGATTTTAAGTACTGAATATAAGTAATAGTGGGTGCTGTTCGTAAAAGTTCAAAATTCGAAGTGTTTGTAAATACAAATTTTAAAAACACTGACCCTCGCATGTTGCGCGGCGACTGCGGGCGGGGGGTGCACGCACAGGGCGCGCGCGGCGGCGGCCGTGCCCGCTAGTGCCCGTAGCGCCCGCGCTCGAGCCGCCGCCCATGCGGGAGCCAGGGGGGCGCAGGCGCCGCAGCCCGAGCAGCCGCTGCAGCAGGAGGCGGCGCCCGCCGTGCCCGCCAGCGCCGACAGGCACGCCTCGCTGCACGCCTGCCAGCCCGCGCTCGCCTCCTCCAGTCTAGTTATACCTGGACGGAAGGCATGAAGATATTTTCAAGGTGCGAGTAACTAGTGCATCTCCTTCCCAAAGGGAGAATTCTACCCTTTTAATGATATTTTCATAATTCTGATTTTTAACGGTACAAATATATTTTTGGGTAAATATTAAATGGTTTTCGATTTTCAATCATTTCCTGAGAACAAAACAAGAAAGTCAAGGAAAAAGAAAGAAACAGATTTCGTTTCTGTTATTTTCCTTCGGTATCGTACCTTGTTCAACGAGTTTAGCATCAGCGCTGGCGGCGCGGTGCAGCGCCGTGAACCAGCGCTGGGCCGACTCACTGGGCGCCTCCTCCGCCAGGCGTTGCAGCAGCTGGGCTGCCAGCGTGTGGTGACCGTACCTAGGGGAAAATGTACAATACTTCTTTATGCATAGAGGAATTTCATAAATTTTTCATATTGCATGTACTTTGGATTTTCAAATAAAAGATGTGCGCCTTGCACAGCGGTCTAATTGAGACCAGTATAAATAGTCGACAAAGTATATTATAAAGGCGTGTCTAACATGTATTACATGAGTGAGGGACTAGAGTTTCGTAAATGTATTTCAACAGGGTGTAGCACCTGAGCGCGGCGCGAGCGACCCGGTACCGCGTCCAGCCGTCCGCGCGCTCCACGGCGGCCAGCACGCGCGGCTGCCAGGCGGGCTGCAGGCGGCGGGACAGCGCGGCCGCCGCGCGCTCCTGGAACACCACCGTGCACACCAGCACCAGCGTCGTGCCGCTCGCAGAGTCCTCCGGCGGGGACAGGCTACACATCGAAGTTACAACAATAAATGAGGTTATGAGTGGTTTCTGGTAATCAACAGATATCAATAACAGCAAAGGCTGACATGGTACTGACAGGAAGAAGGTGGAATGGATGTATTGCTAGTATTGGACAAGAGGAATCTTGCAACATTTCAACATTCTTCCTTCTAATAAGGTATAATTTTGCGTACCCCTAACTGATGAATTGACAGCTGATGTTGGCCGCAGGTCGCAGCTCGTGATCGGCCCGCATCATAGATTAAATATGAACAGCGTAACCAGCAAGCTCTCTCACACTTTGACCGAGACAAAAATATTTTTATTTGGACTACATTTAAAATAATCAAACACACATTTAACAGATGTGGCGATTTAATGGCTAATGACAGATTGAACACAGACGGACATGAAATACTATAGACAATATACCACTATTATTTTCTAACCTAAACTAATATGTGTAATCATATTAGTGGTCGATTTTAGAATGGTGGCCGTTAGATAGGTGTCTGAAATATCCTACCTTGCTGGAAGATATATATCATATGACGACTTAACATTTATTTAAAACCGGGTTGATCGTTATCATGTCTCTTAAAATTAAAACAAACATTTGTTACAACCGGGTGTCTTATGACACATATCACCCTCGCACTCACTCTCTGTCTCTCTCTCTCATATATTAAAAAAGCGGTCTACCTAGCAGCGGCTAGGGCGGCGTGGACGGCGGGCAGGGCGGGCTGGCAGTGCACGCCGCCCAGCGCGGCCAGCGCCTCCAGCAGCGCCGCCTGGCGGCTGCAGTCCGCGCCCGCGGTGCCCAGCTGGCCGGCCACCACGCCCGCCGTGCGGGTCGCGTACAGAATAGGTTGAGCTGTGCTTAGCTGCACCTGGAAATTAACATCTTAGTTATATGTAGTAATGGCAGTGTAGTCCACATTGATTAACCCGATGAAGCCGTACCCCTCAATGTAGATGAGAGATAAAAAAAAATCATCTCAAATTTACGTACAAGAAAGGTACTTTATTTTTTTTTAAGGTTTGGTTTTACCGTTTTGTCGCCATGATCATTGTGTGTACGCGTGAAAAATTGCAGCTCTCGTCTACTATTCTGAGCTTAGCTGCGAATGGACGGATAAGCATAGCGAAACTGCGGTGGAAGCGGCGAGTAATATGCGTTACATAAATAGATTATCCTGTATAGGTAATTGTAATATTTATTAGAGAAATATCAAAAATTTAAATATAACTACATTTTCCCAATTGATGCTATTACTATCTGACAGACGTATTAAATAATTGTTGAGGACATATAATAGAATTATCATAATAAAAGTGTTTATTTGAAACACTTTATTTTAATTGTAATATCCCATAACACAATAAGAAGTTTTATTAAAGTAGTTATGTTCATACCAGACACCGGAGAGCCACCCTCAGCGGCTTGATGTTGTTCTGCGCGGTGGGCATGCCCGTGGCGATCACCAGCGACTCCAGCGCCAGCATCAGGTCCGCGCCCTCCACCGGCAGGTTCTCCTCGTAGCTGAAGTTTTAATAAAATATGTTTATTATTGGTCATCATCATAACTGTCTCCCTGCTGGGACCTGGTCGCCTCTCACATTGTGAAGGATAAAGGCCTTAGTCCACCACGCCGGCCAAGTGTGTATTGGCAGACTTCATGCACCTTTGAGAACATTATGGATAATTCTCGGGTGTGCTGGTTTCCTCATGATGTTTTAAATTTTTAAATAAAGCAATCTTTTTTAAATTCGTTTTGAATCTTTTTTATTTATATCATATTTTGAAATATGACGTCACGAAGATTAGGACCGCTTCCCACCCCTTGTCAAAGTCCATCAACCCACTCCCCCTTTAACATGTGACATAATTTATGGATGAATCTTATAATCTCTGTTTTGATCTAATTTGTCTGATATTATTATGGCATAAACAAACCAATGCACGACGATGGTGGTGAGCGCGTGCGCCCCGGTGGCGGCGTGACGTAGGTCGAGGCTGAGGGCGGCGTCCGAGCAGAACTGGCGCAGGGCGGAAGACTCGCCGCGCCGGGGACTGCCGGCCGCCGCGCAGATCGCTGGACAACGGACCAGGATCTACGAAACAATAGTATGTCATTAATTTATAGCATATTTGGAACAAATTTTGAAACTTTAATTGTCTATTAAATAAACACAAAAAAAGGTAAATACTTCGCAAACAGATTTCTAAATCCCAAAAATGGTCTTCGGAAACCCGCAATGAATTTGCAAGACCAATGACACCACACAATGAGGTAGACGAGAAAAAAAATCATCCCACTTTAAATATGACCTTGAAATTTCTTTAGGTGTTATTCTATCACTATGTCATCATGATAAATTACAGCCATGCTCAAATAAATTTCCAACTATCAACCCACCTGCATGACCTGGAGGCACAGCAGGGTGTGGTCGGGGTCTTGCGTGTCGGTGGCGGCGCGCACCAGGTCGGCGATGCACTCAGCCGGCCACAGCGCCGCGCTCTCCGCCAACTTCTTGAGCCCGAGGAGCGCCGCGCGACGGACCGCGCTGCGGGCGTCGTTCATCGCTATGTTTAGGAGGAGTTCCACCTGCAATTTCATTATTATTATTACTTGCATGTTGGACAACAATAATTCCAAAGACCACTGCAACCAAATTTGGTCTATTCTGGCTGTGCCCGTTTGAGATGGTCATCAAGTCTTAATGCTAATAAACTGTAGAAAGGTCCTCAATTCCAGAGTACTAATCTGAACTAGTAGGATTGGGCTTCCTTCAAATACACAACTTCAACTGGGTTCTTTCTACACATAGTTCATAGTGTGGGGGTACGAGAGTGTAAGCTTTTGTGTATCTGTGTGCGTGTATATTTATAGGTGTGTGTTTATTCTAAAAAAGGTGAATCAAGTTAAGTATTAAAATATTGATGGTATAGTTGACTGTATAAGTATAGCTATAGACTCTACACTACATCATACTTGGAGTTGTGTTAATAACCTGGATAATGTTGTCTGTTTTCTATGATATTTTCGCATACAGAGGATAAGTGCTGTCAAACTAAAAATTAAAACACTGCATTTATAAACTTACTTATATTGCAAGTTCTTTATATTAACCTGTAATAGCATATCAGTATATATTTATCATTACCTGATCAGGCACATGGACAACAGTGTCAGCCGCGATGGCTGTGAGGGCTGTGATGGCAGCTCGCACTGAACTCGAAGATGGAAATCTCTCTAGCAATGATCTTAGGAGCTTCAGTACTCCTTCAGCTCGAACAGCTATGCATTGTAAAAAGTTTTTATTACTTAGTGTGTTTATTAAAATGAAATGGTTTAGGAACTTACCCAAGTATACACAAACAATACTATGAGGTCTCTAAGTAAAATAAAAGGGAAGGATCAATTACATATATTCATAAAAATTATGAAGCTAACCAGTAATTTGAATTCCTGTCTCGAAATATGTAAGTGATTAAATAACAATGTTTAAATTATTTATGTAAGCACATCTCAGCAAAAAATATAATCATTATTATCAAAAATACAATGTAAGTTTATTAAAACATCTGATACCTCCACCATGCACTGTTCGCAACGCTCTAACAAGTTTAGACCTTCTCTCTGCTCCGGTGCTCTCACACTCCACCATATCGGACAGCTTGTTGCACATGGCCACTGCAAAGGTGCTGAAATACATTGTGAGATAATTGTTAATCTGCTGACATTATATTTATGAACAAATTATAACTGAAAACAATGATGTTTCAGGAAAGTAACTAAGAAACTTTTTGATCAGGTTTTTAGATAATAACAGGTGTTGACAAAATTTAGACCTTTTAGAGAGATACTAATATTTTATTGCTACATCATAAAAAATATTTACTTAGAATGTGCAGCAAATCTTGTTGTGGCATAAATAGCAGCATCTACTTCCACATTGTCATGGCTCTCCAGCCCTCTCCGGATGGCGTGGTGGACATTCTGCCGCTCGGGGATGATACCAGCCACGGCTCCCAGCGTCCTCAACGCCAATGCCCTCGCTACTGGATCGTTCGAATGTAGAACACTGAACACGCGTCTGAGAAACTCATCGACGTTCAGAATCTTATCCAAGTGCTTCTCGCTTTGCTGACACACTCGTAGAACCCACAGCCGCAGAAAATTGTTTCCCATTCGAAATGTGTCCGCCAGTTTCAGGAAAGAGGAGTTTATTAAGATTGGGAATGGATATTTCTCAAACAGACGCGGAAAACGAACTATAGCTTCGCACTGTTCGCCGACTTTTACGGATCTTAGACCTGTAAATAAAATTAGTAGGTCTGTGTTATGGTACTAAAAATATCGGCGCGTACAGCCGCAGTAAAGCAGTGTACAATATATTACCTTTGTCTAGCTCAGTAAGAGCTGAATTTGCATCTTGCTCTGGTTCGCCAGAGTTATCATTGAATGTATTCATTCTGACTCCAATCATTGCTTTTTCTGTTTAAATTAAACAACAGCTTAACAAAAACACCGCACATCTATAGCAAAATTGTTGCACTCTAATTTGACATTTGAGTTTGACATGTGCGATTGACGTTTGTTTACGTTTTTGAGGACAGTCTTTTATTGTGACAGTAAACTTTCGTTCATAAATCGAAATACATATATGTAAAAGATTTTAAACTAAAAGTACTACTTTTGATTTGTAATATATTATTATAAATTATATGACTACTAGTTATTACTAATTATATCAATAATTATTTTTTATAATATGTTTCAGAGTTGTGACTTACGACATCTAGTGTCCATTATACTTTTTATTATTTGACAACAGATGACACTACCTACATGATTATTGCTTAAAAGCTACATATATTCTTTTATTAATTTATTTTCTCATACAGTCATTAAAAATGTTTTTTTTAACTGCTATTCTTTTTCTAACATGAATATCTATCAAATAAAATAAAATTTGTAACGTAGTAAAAATATTTATGGTAATACATAGAAATAGATCAGACGGGCGACAAGAAGAAAACGAAATTTTTCAAACCACAACTTTTGAATACTAATAATTTGGCTAATAACTACATATACAGGTTCATAGCTTAGCAATGTTTAAAAAATTGTAGGACATTGGTGCTTTTAGCTAGTGTGGTTTTGTTGTACATTACGTAAAATTAACGAGGTGCTACAAATACAATACAAACCAATGGATTTAAAAATACACTTATAAACCATTGACTAATTTAAATGTCATCTTTCTATAGTACGTAGCAGATAAGTACCTATACAGTGGGTGGATTATAAGTAGGTAGTATCAAAGCCGTTAGCGTTTTGTCTCAGGTCTCAAAGGGTTGTAATTACAGGCACCTGGGGTACGCGGCGCTGATTGCCGCCATTACGAGACAACTTGGAGGATCGGCTGATAGTAGGGTTGTGTTACTGCAATACTGCTCCTAAACGAACTTGATTACCTATTATCCAGTTGACTAACTAGATACTTCTGTTAGTATTTTAGATACATGACGGTACTGGCAGTATTTTTGATACATTGGAATGGACTAGGTATTATATATAGCTCTATGTTACTTATTTACTTTGGTGAAGGAAAACATCGTAACCTGCACACCTGAGAGTTTTTTATAATGTTCTCGAAGGTCTGTGAAGTCTGCCAATCCGTACTTGGCCAGCGTGGTCGATCCTTCACATTGGGAGAGGAGATCCGATCCCAGCAGTGGGACATTTATGGGTTGTGATGATGATGATGATAGTACTTTTTTTCTTTAGTCATGAAAATATTTCATACTTCAAATATTCAATACTATGCATAGGTACCTATATTGAGTAAAAAAGCTTACAAAGGCTTGTTTATTCAATAGAACTATTAAAATACAGTTATAAAATAAGCTATGTAATAGGATAATTACATACACAATTGAATTTGAATTTGAAAGTTTATAAGGTTGGTAACATTAACATTTTAAATATTGAATATTTATTAAGACAAGGGAAGCTCTTCAATAGACGACGTGAATCTATTAATCTACTATGGATAGGTTATTTTTTAAAGTAAATATTTTTTGTTTTAATCCTTACCTGGATCATATATTTTTCTTATAATGCAGGGTGTGGATTTTAAATTTGAATTCATGAATGTCTGTGGCAAACTTTAGATTAAATTCTTTACGTATAATGTAATTTAACAATTATCATACGAGGACAACATTTCAAAATGAATATATGGTTTATAGATGTAGGTATCAGATTATTTATGTTACACGTGTCTCATTTGATACGTACGAAAATAATATCGCTTAAAAATATACATAATAGAACTGTAAAAAGCCTGTGAAATAGGTATTTTTAAAATGTTTTTCAACCTGTTACGAATTAACCATTTAAATTTCGAATCAGTATAAGTAATCTGTATATTTTAGATTTGACACAGATGTTCTTTTAAATAGTGTCGGTGAGCGCAATGAAAATGACGGACATTCAACTCTTGAGTGTGAAATTAGACATTTGCGCAAACGAAGTTGCGATTGTCGGTTACGTACCTTATAGTATCTAGTTATAATCATAAAAACTAATTTACAGCTATATAATCTATACCTATCGCATAAAATTTGGTATTTCAATGAAGTATGTTTGGCATATTACATTTTAATACAAGAATTATAAAGCAAGTTAAGTATTCGAAGAAAAAAAAATACCATATTTTGTTTTGTATAGCCACATTACGCAACTTAGCAATTAATGTAAATCTTGACTTTGTAAAAAATATGTTTACTCATAGATTTTTTCTTGGCGAAGTGTATAATATTATGATGTAAGTAATTAAGGCTAATAGCCGAACTCGTGAGAAAATGTCGATAACAAAGAATTTTAACGACAACTCAGATATTGTGCAAGATAAATGGGGATTTGTAATGAATTTCTGTCGTCATTAAAATATAATCTGTGGTTGGTAATCTGCATGAATCTTAAGCTCTTCCGGATGGAACAAAGCTATGTTATGACTACATTTTTTAGCCAGACGGGACTTACTTATTGTGCGAAATACGCAAGTAATCGATGCCGGACATAGCTAGGATTAAACCTCATTTCAATACAGTAGTCTAGTTTATCACAAAGAAATTTCGAAGAAAAATACCATTTCGTTTACGCGCCAAAATGTATAACGTATGCTGTCTGTCATAGAGTCTATAATAGATCGATAGTGAGTTTAAGCACAGATTATGAATTTGTCACACGCATAGCTCCCGGTTATTTTTAAATACAATACCTCATTCAGCCAGAGTGAATGATTGTTCAGCGGATTAAAAGTTATTATCTGTATTCACGTTTCCTTTGCAGAAGGATTAGTGCGCTAACGAGGATAAGATTCATGCAGAGATCATTCGTCGTGAGTCAGTGCTCAGAAAGTTTAAATAAAAAATCCTTTGATTGGAAGAATTTATCCTGTTATTATTTATTGCTTGTTATTATATTATATATTTGACGAAAATATTTTTTTTTTCTGTGTTAAATCTTTAGTAAATGTCAATTGATATGTAAATTGTTTAAATTGTAGTATGTTTTTATTTTTGGGATTAGAATAAAATATGGGTACTTGTTGCAAATTTATTTTTTCTTAACATATAGTTGCTTGACATATTTTATCTGTAACAGACAACTCAAGAGTTTTGTGTTGTCGAAATATTGATACATCTAAAGTACAAAAATCCGGGAATGGACAATTTTTGCGTGTTATGTCAAACAAATATAATTATGTCCCCCGTTGACAATCAGACAAAGAGAGGATAGGTGTGAATTGTGATCCACACACTCGGCGTATCATCGTGGCTGAGAGGCCACAAATATTTGTCGAAAGCAATCATCGAGCCGATTTGCCACTAATCCCGATTCGCGGAGACAGCACGCTATAAAAACATTGCTTAGGGTTGTCACTGTTAGGTTTATGTATCATATATTGTAGGTAACACTTTGTGTGTAGTAGGTTTGGCGGGACACGAAAGGATCTTAAAAAATAAGGTGAGTTAATTATATATTTTTTTTAATTATGACATTTAACTAATTGTAGGTTATTTTAAACGTTAAGATCTATATTTACAATGATTTACGCTAGATAATTGGTTAAATTTTGTTATGAAAAATGTAAGTAGGTACTCTTAAGTAAAACTAAATTAATAGAATCAAAATAACTATCTACAGTTCTTTTGAACCAATTACATTGAGACATTAAACGCAGCGACAACCCTGTGCGCTCCACAGATAATACAAGTGACAATGACGCGGACACAATGCCATTCGGCCCGCACTCTATTTATTTACACTGAATAATACCATAATACCTACACAGATAATAAATAGTGTTATTTTTTTCTAAACGCATCCGTTGGTGTCAAAATTAACGCCGGTCCCCTTGTGGAGTCGCCATGCATCTGTGCGAATTTAGGATTATGTTGTTTAGTTATTTACGTACTTACTACATCAGTTAAATTTAGTTTTTAAGTTGTGAAAGGTATTAGCTACAGTTATCTCCGTTTATTAAAATCTCTATATAGTACCTAGGTACACAATTGCGTGTACTACCAGATACCTATTTGCATGGTATAATGCCGAATACTAAAACTTGCTTATAATATAGTCTGTGTTACTTCCATCTGAATGAGTGAGCTGGATTAGAATAAACCTATATAATGTGTCTTTTTAAAAGATAGTTTGCTGATATCTTTATTGGGTCAAATTTTGTATGTTGAATAATAAGTCTTCTGATCACACGAAGTTTAATTTTGACACATCGGTTTAGTTTTGATGGCAATGCATATTTATGAAAAGTATCACCTGATACTTAGGTTTATCTCCAGAAGGGGGCTCGTCAATGGTGGATAGTATTATTATTATTTATTTTGGATTAAAAACGTATTTTTAGTTATCCGAATTATTAATTTATGATTAAAGGTAGGTAACCTAATCTGTGAATTATAATTCTGTACGATTAATTTGGAATAGAAAATAATTGAATATCTGAGAGGTCTCCGTGTTGTCAAAAGTGCATGTACTAATCCGTAGACACGACAGTTTACTATTTTTGTTTGACCAGTCCTGATGTTAAAGCGTGGAGGTCCCAGCCGGGATCGCGGTGCGGATTACTCCGAGATATCGATCTGTTGACGATCGACGAGGTGCTCACGACGCCGCGACGCATTACCGACAAAATGTCTTAGCGAAATATAGTTCGCGCCATTTGTCAGGCATCTCCATAGAGTTAGAATCGTATAGACATTCCTTTACCCACTTTGATGATTGATGTTTTGAAAACATCAATCACATTTTCTGTTTGTTTCGTTAAGTATCGGTCCTGGGAGCCTTCCGTCTATGTACTTCTCTACGTCAATCCGATATAATTGTAAAATATACATGCAATATAAATTATGCCTTGCCTTTCAAGCAGATTATTCCTAACAGACAGGTTGGATTCAGAAGCCTCAGGACCGGTCTGAGTGGCGCAAATTAGGGGAGGGCCAGCAGTGAACTTTTATAAAAGGCTGATAAATAGATAGATAGTGTAACAGACACCATCTATCCTTGATGTCACGTTAA
Source organism: Calpodes ethlius (assembly GCA_018251375.1). Lineage (NCBI taxonomy): Eukaryota > Metazoa > Arthropoda > Insecta > Lepidoptera > Hesperiidae > Calpodes > Calpodes ethlius. The sequence continues at coordinate 12,343 of DWPA01000578.1, forward strand.
TATTCTATGCTCGACGTTTGGTTTCTGTAGTAAATTCTGTCTCAATTTGAGTGTTGGAGATTCAATATAAATAGTAGAGGCGTAGCTTGTCTTAGACGAGCCCTGTACCAAAATTAGTTAGGGGACATCCACTCTCGCAGAGTTGCTAAAATGTTCAGAATGTTTAACGAATTTTTGTTAATTAATTACACACGATGGAGCTCTAGTAGCCCTAAAGGACCGGATCTTTAATACGATCGAAATGTTAGTAACTGTTCGCCTTATAACCACATCCCTGCTTCCTATTGCTGCGACGCATCAATGACTTCAGTATTTCAATTACTCGTTGACAGCGGTGACGATTCAATCATACGACTCATTTTGCTATTGTCATGAAGTAGAACATTTTTTAATCATTATTGTAAACATTAGACAGTGCCATTTCTAGCCATCGTACGGTCTTAAAAGGTGCCCGACCACAGATACAAAAGATTATTTCACGATGTTTTGATTACACCAGTGCCCTCGCAGACAATACCACGAAGGTGTGATGTTGGGGATCAACGATTTTTTATTCCATTTTCAAATTTGTCTTTCTTACAGGAGCAATAAGTTTTAAGGTCCTTTATGTAAAAGGTGTTAAGGATAAAGATAATGCGTCGTTCACAACCGATGGAGCGCGAGTTAACGACTCAGCAGCTTTGAGATGTTCTTAAGATATCATTGAACTGAGCTTTAGGATATTTGAAACGATATATTTATACGTACCTATTTTGTACAGATGTTAAGTAGATAGAGGTATTTTGTTGTACCGTCACTAAAACCTTTAATGAAACTTATTATTAATTTGTTAGTAATAAGTAATTAGTTCGTAGGGTTCATTTCCCGACCAGATGAAAGTCAGATATATGGCAGACAAATATTTACAAGGATTTTTTACGCGATGGTTTGCGTCTATTAAAAGATTCATATGCCCTACATTTAGAATTCTAGTCAAGTTTGGGTTCGACTCCAACATGTTACATATTAATAGTTAGGTTTGGTTTTTATTTAAATTTCTTACCCTAATGTAGTCTGGAAGAAATCGACCATTAGCGTTAAAACTGTCTCCTATATAACTTGTTGTACCTACTACTGTTTTCTTTATATATCCTTGCTACGGTATTCAATAAATCATATTATTAATTGCATTTCTATTTTTTTATGTTACACCGACCGATTTCAGTGGTTAATATTTTACTTAAGCTTAAGAAATAATTAGGTTTCTAACTAACATTGTTTGGTTAAAATATGCCGTAGTCAGCGCTAAAGTATTAATATTATAAGCTTCAAATCACGCACCGATATCACAGCTCGTAGCCCGCCGACCACATTCGCTTATCTGATGCCCTTATTATAATGAACAGATGTAAATTTCCGCGATAAACTAAAACATTCATAATCGCCCGGTTTCCCAAGGCGTATTTAATTTTCGACGATTAATTCTTTTACAATCTCCTCGCCAATCGGAATTTTAATATGTTGCTATCTCCCGCTAGGTACGATGTAACGTATCGTTCATGTAAAGTGTAATACAATCATTACGATGGTCGTACACTCTTATTCTTCGTGGAATTCGTACGAATTCTAATCTTTGTTTAGTGGATAAGTTATAGCTGTCAAGGGCATTTAGTTTGATCTGTTACGAACAAATACGTTTTCGTTATTACCAAGAATATTAGAATGCATAGTACGTTCTTAGGTTTTAAATTTAGAATAATAGTAATAATAATAATTATCTTTATTTTAATTGGGCAAAAACTCTGGTTTTCTTTCTTAGAATGTTCCAATATCTTCATATTAAATGATACGATACGAGTGAATAGTTGAAAGTTTTAATTTGGGACCTTTCATTGAACTAATTGATTTAATAATTTTATATTAACAACATTTAGTTTTAATCTGTGAGATATTTACATTGGTCCTCCTTACCCAAATTTAATGGGTCTGATTAGGTATTATTATTCATTAGTTTTCCGAGTTCTGAAGACATAATTCATTGAGCCAAAATTTTGATTACTTAAATTAATCAAACCATAAATATTGTTATTATGCACTGACCAGTGACCGATATCTTCGAACTCGCACTTCACTTGTAGTCACCGAGCATGTACAGCCATGCTAATAAACATTTATCGTGATTATTTAGAACAAATCACCGTTATCTCGCCAGTTTCATTGCCCGAATATAACAAAAGTAACGTTTTATTCACAGACATAATCTCGCTACAGTAGCGCTGTGTACAGCGATTAACGTACTTCAGTCAGCTTTCAACGCTTCGGCCATTATCGTGCCGCCATTTTGTTTTTCTGTATGATATTAATTGTTGTAATATTTTGGATTTATTACGTTTTATAATTATAATTCAGTATTTAAGTAAATGTGCAATTTTGATTGCATGAAGCCACATAGCTTTAGAATTTAAACGTCCGTCTTTCGTACTTAGGTCGAGGTTTAATCCTGTGCGTGTTAAAAAAATATTTTTATAAGCTTTGGTCAAGGATAACATCGCGATTAAACCAATAGGTATAGGTACTTAAGCATTATTTTTGTTAAGCCGTCGGCATTTGATTTAGTCAGGACAGCGAACTGTGGTCTTTACTTTTCATAGGAATTAGTGGGCCAGGATAGGTTTGATAATGATGATAAGTAATAAATAGAACACGTGCAAAAATTCAAAAATGATTCAAAAATGTCCATACAGAATATTGTATGGACATTTTTAATAGGTATATAAAGTTTATTAATTCAAATTCAATAGATAGTCATCCGAAATATCGTGAGCGAAAGCTCCTTGTTTGTTTTGGCTATTCTCTCATTCCTCTGCATTCCTTCGTAACACGGAAATCCTGCTCTAACACGATTCCACGCAAGAACCTTGCTTTTCTTGCACTAGTGCAAAAAATGAGTAACTATTAATTTAAGATGATCTTCTGCTCTCGCGTATGGAACTGGATCATCTTCTCAAAGAACGAGAACACCACAAGCTCTTCAAAATGACGCACATCATCGGAACAATGGCGTAGGAATATCACAATGACACTAACGACATGAAACGTATCGCATCATCTTACAGAGGAGCTGCAACTCAACACCTTTGATCCGATGATTCGTTTACAAAACGCACGTCCGCGAGAATTATACGAATTTTGATATCTTTACAATCTCTATTGACGTTGAACATGCTTGATTCGTAGGTAGTTGTAATATGAGGACGTAAGTTGAACGTGGGCTGTCGTCCTAACCGCAGTGTGACTTTGTAATGTATTTTATTATCTGTGTTAATGTCAGTGTCAATGGTTGCTTTCGGCTCGATTAATGTGTTAAATGTTTGACTATATTATTATTGAGTTCTATACAATGATATTTCCTGTCGACTAGTGTGTTAGTTAGGGCGTTAAGAGGCGCGCTACACTATTGGTTACATCTGCGTACCTAATAATGCGTATTATAAATGCGTTAATTAACGCATTAGGATGCGAATAAGGCATGCTCAATAGAAAAAAAACAATTTTTCTTACAGTTTTTTTTACAATTTTTCAGATTTTTATGAGACTTAAAGCTTGAGTTTATTTTTGGAATTATTTAAGGTATAATATTTGACGAACCTACAGCTAGGTACCGATCAAATTCAAAGCTTCCTACGCCGGTACTGCATCAACGATTCCCCTGTTTTTTTCGGCATGCACGACGACTGTGAACCTGCGAACACATTCACGGAATATGTCTAAGTTTACCGACTGCTAAATCCTTTACACCCAAACAATGTACAATACGTTGTTCGTTCACTTACTTTGAGTGATACACGAATTATATTTCAAACTTCTAGTTTAACACCTCAGCGAGTAAAACCGCCGTGCTGTGTCTAACTGGTCTCGATTTATTTCAATGTTTTAGGAATATTTATTTACACATCGAGTTTATGTAACAACGGAAGCGAGAGTTCATCCCGAGCACATACCGTGACGGGGACAATAACGTGGAGCAGCGTGGGACGCAAGACGCCGTCGGACATCGCATTGTGCTGACTGTATCGAGATTATTTAAAATTAGAGCATGTCTCGTTCAATAATTTCTGTACATACTGTGGGTTTCGGAGAAATCCGTTTCACGTATTTGTTACGATAATCCCAATAGACATGATAATTATGATTAAAAAACTAAAGACACGTTTTCATACAAATTAGTTATATGGGATATCTTGGATGTTATCTAAGATCAGAATACCTACTTCTAAACACAAATCAAACGAACCCAAACTCTGTAGGTTGAGTCCTTTTATCTCAGAGTTCCGCCGGTTATTATGTGTCTCCATCATCAGACCAGCTCTGTGTCACCATTATATTACATTGCCATCCGATTTACATAGGTATGTAGGTGTACAACATTTCAATCGGACATTGAGGAGGTGGTCAAATTTAACTTACCTATAGGTAATAGATTTGTTAATAGACCGACACTTGACAGATGAACCTAAATGAAAGCTTGTAACAAAGAAATAGGTATCATAAAGGTAATATCCGTTCCATATCTGCGTCCTAACGCGATGATTAACGCGCTAAAAATTATATTACACAGATGTGGTTTATCCCGCTAATTAATGTATTAATCGACACATAAATTTATTGCAAATAAAAGACATTACGAAGAACCAATTTTTTACACTATTCGCACGCAAGATTAAGAATGGTTTCTAGAAATTTACTTTACTTAGCCATAGTAGTAAAATACATTAAAAGAAAAAAGTAAAAACAATATCAAAAGATATTTCAAGTCCATTTACATATGTCTTTCAAGCATTAAGAAAACCTTACAATAATCTAAAAAGTTATATAAATTGTACATAAAACACGCATAATTTAATTCTAAGACTGCAATTCAAATTACCATACGAACTAGCGGCGGTAGGGCCCGAACATTTAAGTTTCAGTTTACAAACCGAATTATACAAATGAGGTGCAACTCCCTTCCGACATGACTTCAGCCGGTCGAACGCACCGACAGAACATTAAATAAAATATCACATTATGATAACACCGGTCCCCTCCCTGGCGGGGACGATCGCAGCGTGTGTTCCCCTCTCTCGACATAGCTACATAATTAACGACACAATGGAGCACAATGGCGCACAATGGTGAATGTGTTAGTTACGAGATGTTGAGGGTGAACGGTGACGAAAATGGCCGAACGTTAGCAGAAGTAATGTATCTAAAATAATATTATGTAGCAATTTGAAATTAAGCTAACTTATTGAAGTTATTGGTAGTTTTGTTGGAATGGAAACGGGTGCTGGTCAATGTTAGGCAATTAGTTTACATATCAAGGTTTTGGTAATGATTTGGATTGAATCGTCAACGTCCTCTTTTGAGGCTTTTAAAGACTATTGGAATTATATCCCTAGCTATTACCTGACCAAATTAAGACCGTGAAAGGGTAACTTCTTCGGTAACTTACGATTGACAATATAATGTCAGGCTCTTAACGGCCTAACCTGATTTCAGGCCAAACAAGTTTAACGCACGCGTGTCAGGGTATACTAGTTTAGCCTAGCCTTAGTTTGGCATAAAAATTATACCCTTTTTATTAATGTTTATATGGAGAGGACTTAAACATCAGTTGATGGAGCCCCGCACATTTAATTAACCTAACGCAACTAATGGTGTTTTAGTATTCATATATAATTGTAACCGCGAATTGGATTTTTTATAAATTAATAATTGAAAAGGGTTAGGAGGTGAAACCCCCTGTATGGGTTGCCAAGGTGCTTATTTTGCTAATTATATCGGTTTTAGTTATAGTTTGTACTTGGTTAAACTAGTATATCTTGACATGTATAGGCTAAACTGGTTTGGTCTAAGACAAACTAGTTTGGCCTGGAACCGGATTTATCCGGTAACATAATATACCTAGTTATTTATGCCTAAGTTAAGATATTAAAACTAACACCGGCAATAGATTAATTATTCAATTCAGCAAAAGTTACCCGATTAAGAGGCAATTGTAAATATCAATAAATGACATATCAATAGGCACGTAAGATCAGGAAAAGGACTTTTTTAAGTAAAATGTAATTGTTAACTAGTCGATACAATTAAAAAGTTAAATACAAGCTACAGTTCAGTTGCCATAAAAAACATGTACACGAAGTTGCAACAATAACAATGTCGACCGACCGTTGCTACATACCATAACGGAATAACGGATGACCATTTTAATAATTTGATTTATTAGCGATCGCGTCGGGCGTCCCCTCTGCGCCAATATTGCGACGCCATCCGCCATTACTACGAAATGAGTTTCTTTGAATGCGAGCGAGCGGGCAGGCACAATGCGTGTGGGTGATTGACAAATGTGCCCCGGGGAGCCCGCTGCGGCCCGACACTGTATTTAAAAATCATTACATAGTATACAATGGAATCTGAGTGATAAGGGTTGTGAATCTGAGATGGGTTTTGTTGTTGACATTTGTTATTTTTATAATAGAGCTGCTGGGATTGATATAATGTTTGTGTGTTATAAATTTTGTATTTTTTTTATATATTTTATATAGGTACACTATAGTTCATATTTTTTCAGATGAGATACGTGATGCAAAACTTATTAGATAGATATCAAAGAGTCTTTTCTTCTGGGCAACGCTGTAGGTTGAAGCTCAAACAAGTTTAAAGTTGAAATAAATTTAAACAGAGAATGATTAAAACATAATGACTCATAGTATAGAGAAAACAGAAGACATAGATTTTTAGTACTTACTATTTTTATTACTACCTACCTTTTTATTACATTTTAGTAATTATGTGTTACTATGATGATAACGACTATATTTTTAAGATTACGCATGCGGCCATACTAAATACTGCAAAATATTCTATACACTAATTTTATTACTCACATCATCGACTTTCAAATTAACTTATTAATTATTAATGTGTAAACACACAAAGAATTAAAATACCGGAGAAGATTGTCTGTCCAGATAACTAGTAGGCATAGATACACAACAACACATATAGAAGGCCAAACTATAACTATATATAGAAGGACTACTATAGAACAATAGAACGACGACTATATATAGAAGGCCAAAATATGTTATTTTTAAATCTACGATTTTTTTTATTTATTTTCAATATACCTATTTTTGTATCATACAACAATTTACATTTAACGCTCAAATATAATTAATATAAATTACTGGTTCACGCATTTAGCCGGTGTGAACCGACCTCGGCGCGGCCGAGCTAGCGGGGTTGGGTTACGGTTGGTGGTGGTTATTCCGACCAATTACCCCCATTAGACCTTAATTCCGATCACTACTAGACACGGAGTAGCTTGGGTTACCGGCTACTGATTTACTGATCGACGACTCCGTGACCTATTTAGTAGTGACTACCTGCGAAGCTAGAGGGCCCGGGTTCGATTTCCGGTAGACGTTTTTGTCATAGATAAATATTTGCTCTCTCTTACTTGTGTTATTCACCCGTGGCACCGGGGAGAGAACTGGAGACGAGAACAGGAGAGAGTAGGGAGGCACCTAGTGCGGTGGTAAGAGTGTGGAAGCGTTCAGTTCAACTGATTGTCCAGAGAAGATTAGCGCAATCTGTTTTTTCTGCAATATAGGTAGGTTCATCTGATAAATAGAATGGGCATAATCATATGTTTATGGTTACTCAGTACCCACCCACGGGTTCTGGATTAAATCCTGGCTGAAGTAATTTTGTTTGTGACGTATTCGAGCCGTACAGGCTTCTAAGAAAGATTAATACTAAATTAAAATTATAATTAATTCAACGTATAATATCCACAACTTAAAAAAAGAATTAGTAAATGGCTACAGATACGGGGTCCTCAAAAGAATAAGTTAAGTTCATGTTTGTTTATATTTTATTAATAGTTATCTTTTAGCTTTACAGTGTTTTTTTACTATTACTGTAGATTATTTTGGAGTGTAAGTGGTTCCAGCCGTCTTGAGTCCAAGCCAGCCTCACCTGCTCGTGCACCCTGCTGGATAAGGCTATGATGAACGGTACCTCCCGCTGGCGGTCCCTCGGCTACGTATGTAACATCCAGTTTAATTCCGTACTTGCATGATGGTAGGGAATTTATCTACTAGGCTATCTACCACACTCTAAAATAGACCAAGAAATGTTTGTGTGCCACTAATAACGTGGATTTCTTTCAGTCAGCAATGCGTTAGTGATGCGTTTGGTATTGCTGAATACGAAAGCTGTGGCCACTAACTTCGATTGTCGAAATATTCAAACAAAACCACCACAATAGCTCAATGGTCAAGTCATGAAATCCTTGTGACTTAATTCACTAATAGCCCGTAAGTTAAACTTAACCATATCCTGTTTCTGAATAACAGACAATATTATTAAATGAGAATTATGTTATAAAGTTAAGTTAATGAATTCAAAAGAGTCCGGTCAGGTTACGGCGTGGGCTAACGTGGTTATTCCGACCAATTGCCCCCATTAGCCGGCGATGCCGCGCGGGTCGGGTTTCGCGGCTCCTGTGTGAAGTGTGGACACTGGGCTGTGATACTCGATACTGCTTTATTGAACGACAACCATGTCATCTAACTCTAATTTAATTTTAATTCATGTTATCTACTCTTGTCCATTCATTGGATACATCTGTGTTATGTCCTGGATTTGAATTTAGATGTTAACGGATACTTACCTGAGAAATCAAGTTTAATGTCAATTGATATTATCATTTCTAGGTCTTTTCTTTAGGTCTTGGGTTTAAATATAGTATGATTACGATGTATGTTTACCTTTAATGGTTTTTTATGGCTTTACATCTAATGCTAAATTTATAAATTTGAAAGTTGCTATTAATAAGTAGGTATTTTAAAATATTTTAAACGTCTCCCGGGCATAGAAATTTATCTAAATAAAATCTAAATTGCGTTATCAAATTTCCGGATCTCCTCTCTTATAGTTTTTTTTAACTAGTCATTAAACGATCAGATAACCTACTTGATAATAACTCACTGTTACTCATGACACCCATGGGTCACTAACTCGTTGTCGACACAAAATACAGTGGCAATACTTTATAACACTTGTGTTATATTTTTTGCATTGTGATTCTTCGCTGAGATTATTATAGTATTAAGATTTATTTTAATTTTAACTATACAACTAACACTGTTAAGACATAATCAAATATGATAAAATAATAAACATAATAATAATAATTTAGTCTACAGAGTATTCACTTTGTTTTCTATTTAGAAATTTAAAGATACTACCAAGCAATATAAACTTAGTTTTTTTTTTTATTTATCATCTAGCAATATATTAGTTTACAATATATATCAGTGATAAACAGCATGGCATTTGTGTTAAGTCTTTGTTGGTAACTGACAGGTGAGCACTGACAGCCGTGGATGAGAGATGGAGGTCTGCAGGCTGTGGACGGCGCGCGGGGGCAATCCGCTTACTCTGTGCCGGCGGAAGCTACGAGCTGTCGGCGATATTAAAACTATTTAATGTCATTATTACTTACACAATTGTATCTATGGTCAAGTTAAAGTATTTATTCGATTTGAAGTAGTAGCTAAGAATTTGAAGTAACCAGCGCATTCAAGTCGTTTTTTTCATAGATTATTCAAATTTTAAGAAAATAGTAACCTGTTTAAACTGAATATCGTGTTGGTATATACATCGTTTCAAGTGTAAACCAGTCTAAGTCCGGTATGGTTGCAATAAAACATTCAATTCATTGTTGATTGGAAATACATTTAACTATCTTCAATCAGTAATATAATCAAATTTCTTATTACAGGTGCCATGTGTCGTTAGAAAATTGTCCAAAACCTAAAAAAATATCTACAACTTTCGACTTTTACGATTCGAGTTATTACGACTGAAGTCCGAAGTATTATCACAATAAATACAATCCCTCAGACATTACATAATGATATAAATTTAACTCACCTTGACTAGAAAGAAACGATCGATTTTTCATATTCCCATCTCTGTCTTTGACATAGTTCAAGAAACTTGAGTGAAGAAAATGGGAAGATAAACAATACATCCATTATTTTTAATTAACTGAAAAACCTAATAATATTACTTTTGATTCAACTCTCGTCTTTCATAACTCGAACCATCCGCTGAAGTGATATATTTTAAGACGCGTGTCAATACGTTTTTTCATAATCGATGTATTGATGTGGCTCGGAGACTGAGTAACGTTATGTCTCTATCATTGTGTATTTATTGATAGTATTACAGCGTGTACCGGGCGGTTATTTAGTTGCACTGTAATTGACAATAAAAACAATTGATTGGTGCATATTGAATGAATTAGCGTGTAGTAGCCTGTTAATGAAATTTATTGGAACTTTCACATCGGCGGTATGCGGTTCAGATACATCTGTTTGACTGCACGTTTTGATCGGTAATGAATTGTGTTTTTTAAATATATTGTTATGTCTTTCTGCTCTGATATCTTTATTCATTAGATATTTAATCATTTTTCAAGCAATTTAATTTTCAATTATGTGTTTAACATTGTAAGCTGAAATAGAACTATCTACTTTCTTTTATAAAGAGCTGAAATTTTATCTGTTGTTTCAGTTCCGATGACAATGTTTTTTTATGATAAATATGATCTGATACTACGATCAGGGTTGACTCCAGAGGGAACTCCACAAAAGTGATCAGCACGGTCCCAAATTTATTCTTTATTAATTATTATATTATTGTAGTAACACAATAAAAGTGTGTTTTTAATTTGTCTTAATTATTAAATAATTGACTTATCCTGTCCGTATGAAGATGCAAACAGGCCCAACAATAACAGTTCATTGGAAAAACAAAAACTTTTTATTTCTTAGTTGTGTAAGTTTTCAGTAATCCAATGCAGCATTAAAATACATTAATGTACCTTAGATTGTACGGAAAAAAAAAACAAATTAGTAACAATTTTCTTTATATAAAATAAAATAATATTTAATGTAAAGGTTTTTCTGCAGCAAATAATTTTAAGGTCAATTCCGTCATCATAATTAATGATTATTCTATATCCTGGTTGGTAGTAATCCTGCGTGTGAAGTGAAGGGATCTGATTCGATTGCTGTCTATATATTTTTGCGATAGATAAAATTTTTGTTTATTAGTTGTGTTGTATTATATGTGTTGACATTTTTTATTACTGTTTGTGATTAATGTTAAATAATTGTATTATTGAATTTTTTTTAATTGTTATTATTTTTAATTAAG